>JAUCBJ010001520.1:0-96702 GCA_032718475.1 Nemertoderma westbladi | reverse complement strand
GTTTTTGAAATATAATCTGCATTAGATAGCTTTCAATTTCATCAAATATTACCAATCCAAATGCAATAATTTTTGAGAGTAATCACCTGTTATTTGCATCGATTATCCCCTGGAGAGGGATTAATTTTGATTGAGCCGAAAATCTCCCCTCATTTGAAGATTCATTGTTGGCTGTTAACTAAATCGGTTAAAAGCATGTATCTTGCTGTCTTGCTTTGTCTAAACTAAGCGCAATAGTTGTTGCCATAAATGCCAAAGAGATAATTTTAGCGAACATTGGTTTTTTTGGATGGTGATTCGCTGGAAAATAGATACCTCCATTAACCTGAGATAACATTCTAATAAAAATGATATAATGAGTGACAAATTTCGTTGTTCTGGAAACTAAATAAGAAACCATGTAGAGGTAGCCTACTTTAATCAATTAATAGTTAAAAGTAAAGTTTGTCTGGAACAAAATAGGGTTGGTGACTCAAAAAAAATTTTCTATAAACACATCCATAAAATGAAAAAGGTGTGCTGATCACGAATCTGAAAACAGTTTTTAAATTCATCGAGTTCCGGCTGAGATTGAGGGGTTTATACACGAGCGCGGGAAAATCTTAGTTTAAACGCTCTGATTTACTGTACCACTTACTGTTCCACTTTGTCGCTAGGCAACGCTAACAACATTCACTAGCTAACAGCATACAGTTTACTATTGTTTGATGTAGGTGTAATTTTAGTTATAAAAATTAAGATATTTATATTATTAGTTAGACACAAATGTAATGTTCATTGTTTAAGATTATTTTTATTCGTTTGTAGCGACACTGTAGGGGTTGTCTTCCTTGTATTATAGGCCTACCTACTGTATTCACGAATGTTATTAGGGCTACAAGTTTTGGACCTTATTCTTTCTGTAAAAATGCTTTAAACCATCTCCACAGTTTTTTTAATCCTGAAATTTCACATCGGATTTAAACGCATTTATGATAATATCACAGTGTATTGCGATTATGTTCTAGAACACGATTGATAGCGATACACATACAGTATGTACTATGTTTGTTTATTTATAGCAACATATTTAGCCATATTAAACCCACACATAACCAACGAATGCGGATATATTTAAAAATATTGAAACACCATGAGCACGAAATGAGAGTAAAAATAAATAGGAAATTGAAAGAGAATAATGGTCCAAATTTATTGAACTCACCTGTGTTCGCACACAGCAACACAACATTGAAAAAGAACTTGAAAAAATAGTTTACCTGGATTTGTTCTACTTGAGTTCATGCAATTGGGAACAAAACACGTTCTTATTGAACGGTGATATTTCGCCATGTTTGTGTTGCTCTCAGTGTGCGAAACTGCAAACACAGCTGATTGATAAAGTTGATAGATAAAGTTGGACCTTATATTTTCTTTCAATTTCCTATTTATTTTTACTATTGTTTCAATATATAAATATATCCGCATTCATTGGTTGTGTGTGGGTTTAATTTTAATATAGCTAATATGTTGCTATAAACAAACATAGGTATAGCTATCCATCACCACCGTGTTCTAGAACATAATCGGAATACACTGTGATTATCATAAATGCGTTCAAATCCGATGTGAAATTTCAGGTTTAAAAAAACTGTGGAGATGGTTTATTACCATTATTAAAGAAAGAATAAGGTCCAAAACATTTTTATGTAGCCCTAATAACATTCGTGAATACAGAAGGCCGATAATAATAGGAAGACAACCCCTACAGTGTCGCTACAAACGAATAAAAATAATCTTAAACAATGAGCATTACATTGTTGTGTCAAACTAATAATATAAATATCTTAATCTTTATAACTAAAATTAGCCTACATCAAACAATAGTAAACTGTATGCTGTTAGTTAGTGAATGTTGTTAGAGTTGCCTAGCGACAAAGTGGAACAGCGACAAAGTGGAACAGTAAGTGGTACAGTAAATCAGAGCGTTTAAACTAAGATTTTCCCGCGCTTGTGTATAAACCCCTCAATCTCAGCCGGAACTCGATAATCTGATATTGGCTTCCGAGACACACACTGAAACACACAGACAGACTTTTTGGAAAACGGCCATTGTATAATTATAATAGTTCGCTGACGGCTCTTAGTTCTGACTCGCCCCACAATACATTTGGAGCCGGTACCTCTGCGGCATGGGAAACATTCCACGCTTTTTTTAAACACATAAGGTTGCTAATTTAGTTTTAGTATTTTGGAACGGATCCCTATCTTGCCCTACGTTGTTTTAATCAATTTGTTTTGGTAGCTAATAGTGTTTTATACAAATTATTTTCTTGATATAATAGGTACACCTAGAATCACAAAAATATTATTTTAAAAGACCTGAAATATACCAATTTCAGGTTCTAGAACATATAATATTATTAAATGGCTAGTAATATTTTTACATGTTAGAAAAACAAAACATTATTTATGTGCCCTTATTTTCAATATTTCGATATAATAATGCCCCCCCTTATACTATATGCGGGCACTGTTTTTGTATTTCCTAACTGCGCTTGAAAGCGGGCATCGTTAATGTCCAGCTGTTAATAATTAATTTCAAAACATAATTAAAAATTATTAGTCGCTAAATAAATCATTGCTACTTTTCGCATAAAAAAACAATAATTATTTAAAATAAAATGTTATATAGCTACGATAAAAAACACTAGCTACTTTTTAAAGCACCGCGGACCGTTTACTTTTTAAGTTTCAATCTTAAGGTTTAATGTTTAAAAACAACTTTAATTAAGGTTGACACTTTTTATTTTTGCTATTTTTATTTCTACTTTTGTTCTAACTATATGTTGGAAGGAAGCTTTCGTAAGTAAATCTGTAATTATTCACTGGGAATGGGAAAAGTAACAGATACAAAGCCAACACCTGAAAAACCGTCTTACACGCGTTCATTTAAACTCACTATCGGTAATTTGTATGACGTTGGGGAAAAACTTGGCAGTGGAAATTTTGGGGAAGTTCGCAAAGTCAAACATAAAACCCAGAGGAAAGATTTTGCGGCGAAACTCGAGCCACTAGATGCAAGAATACCCCAACTGCATCTGGAGCACAGGTTTTATAAACTTTTGGAAAATGAGGATGGTAGTCGAGTAATTGGTATTCCGAAAGCTCATTTCCTCGGTGAATGCGGTGGTTGCCAAAAATGCGAATCTGGAGGGAAGTGTGGGTCGCCGGGTGGACCCGACCATAAAAAGTTTACCGCTTTGGTAGTGGACCTCTTGGGACCCAATATAGAGGACTTGTTTGACCACCGGCATAGGAAATTCAGTTTAAAGACAGTCAATTTAATTGCAATTCAATTGCTTGATAGGTTGCAATATGTACACAAATGTCGAATCGTATATCGCGATATAAAACCAGAGAATTTCGTAATTGGTTACCGAAGAGACACCTCTCATATTTTACACATTATTGATTTCGGTTTGGCTAAGGAATATATTGACGCCGTTACCAAGAAACATATTCCTTTTCGAGATCGGAAATCGCTAACAGGCACAGCTCGTTATATGAGTCTCAACACGCATCTAAAATACGAACAAAGTCGTCGTGACGACTTAGAAGCTCTCGGGTTTATGCTGCTTTATTTTGTGAAGGGGAAACTGCCGTGGCAAGGTCTCGCAATTGACGACATTAAAGCGAGATACCAAAAAATAGGAGAAATAAAAAAACAGACACCTATAAATAAACTCTGCGAACAGTTACCACACGAATATGAAGATTACATGACTTACGTGAGGCAATTGAAGTTTGATGCGGACCCAGACTATGATTATCTAAAGAATCTTTTTGTTAGGCTATGCAATAATAAGGAGCAAGCCATTGATTGGGTCTTTGATTGGACTGGTGTTGTAACCCCTATACCCTCCCCATCGTCTCCAGCCTGCCTCAATATGTCTCTCTCTGATATAGGTAAACATACAGTATTACCAAGTATGCGAAATATATATGAGTCACCTGCACCTCCTAATGTCATGCAGCCATCATCCAAAGCCCAAAATTCTAATTCTGCTAAGGAAAAGAAGAGTATTGACGATTATATTGGACTTGATTGTGAAGTTAGAGGTAAAAAGGATAATGAAAATAAAAATGATACTATTGTACTTGGATGCCAAGACGAAAAAAGCGACAAAATCAGTTCACATATTTCTGTCTGTTTAAAAAATAACGCTACTCAATCTGATAGGCCAGATCACACAAAGGATGATAATCCTGGTCGGCATTAATAAGGCGTCTGCACACACTTACTAGAGTCTAAAATAAATAACTTCCAATCTAAGAATAATAGTCTTCCAACCTGGAGGTCACCAGTTCGAACCCACCTGGCCGTTAATACCGACTATGCTAGGCTGAACCAAACCTAAATTATAATTAAAATATCAGATTTCTAATACAAATGCTTTGCAAGGCTTTCCAACCTTTTTTTTGAAAAATCAAATATTTTGTGTGACCGACAGTAAGATAGGATTGCTGTAGAACCGGCCGTATGTTGTCTAGGCTACTACTATTACTACGATAGGCATATGCTGCATTGCAGTTGCATTATATATATATATTACATATATATTAAGAATGCTGTGCCGGCTTATCGACAAAATTGCACCGCCACAACTTCCTATCACCCATCACAATTGCTAGATCATCCGCATCTTCAAAGCCAGTGTCCTTAAGATGCATCTCAAGAAAGTCATGGGCTGTCCCCATGCTATTCACTCCATGAGGCTGCCAAAGCGACCAAAGTGTCCTCACGGCGAAAGCAATGAATGTCCTGCAAAAAGGGGACGGTTCCGTTCAAGTGTCAAGCTTGAATTAAAAAACAACATTACTATCAACTTATATTTAAGCCTAGTTCATCTAAATAAAATAATTGACTGGAGGTAAAATTGGAAAGCACATTACCCTCTATGGTGTTGTGAAAGTGTTGAGCAGCCACCATATTAATGCCTACAGCAAAGTCAATCGGAAAAGAAAAGAAGGATTTCAACAGACCGCAATCGTTAATGGTTAATCAGTCTGTAAAAGTCAATGATATACAACAGCAGAAGACCGCGCCTAATAAAATACTTTCCGTTGGCACGGCACAGTCAAAGCCTGGTTTGTCCAACGATAAATGTATTTCCAGCCACACTCTGGATTCAAAAAATACATCTAAAACAGCAGCTAGGAAAAGTTTAAAAGTTGTTCGCAGTCAGATTGGTGGTCAAACCAAAGAAACAACTCACAATGTTTTTACATCCAGTGGCTCGGATCAACACAAAAGTGCGGTAAAAACCCCACAAACCGAGAACCCTACCGCGAGTAACCCACCAAGTTCAAATAATAATAACTCCCTGCTTGTCGACAATATTTAAACCATTATTAATTATATTGCAATCTACTACATAAACCAGCTGACTTATTTATTCACACGAACAAATAAATTGTCAGAAACGGAAATGCATATTATTGTCATAATATTAATTCCCAAATTTTAAAAATATTCTGAAATAATTGATACTTTTTCGCTCGAATATACTCCAAAATCGGGAGTACTTTTTCTCTAGGAAAAAGTAACCCAATTAAAGTAACCCAATGGATTTTACTTTTTACCGGCTAAAAATTTAATTAAAATATATTTGGTGGCATTTCTTAAATTTTATCACGTTTTGAAAGAGCATCGAATTAGAGAAGATTAGCACGCAATATGAGCAATATCCATGCTCACACTCAAAAGATATTGCAAATTTAGTGTCTGCGCGGTGTACTCCAAAACGGAACTCATTATCCAATATTGGGCTGGGCCCATGTGAAGAATACCAGACTTTCTTCCGTTATATTTCACTTTGCAGTTACCCCCTTGTGAAGAATACCAGGTTTTCATCAAAAACACAGGTTACAGAAGGGCCGAGTCTAACCAAAACAATAAACGAATTAGTATATGTTCAGGTTATAAGACAGAAATAAGCGCTATAAAACACTTGATAAGGAGCAATATTGGAATATTGGAAGCAATATAGTAAAATATTACAGTGCAATTTATTTTGAACACTATTTCTGTCTATCTATTTTTAAAGAATTAAACAACAAAAAGTACTAATTATTTAAGAATAAATTACGAATTAAATGGGAAAAAAGTAGAACATATTTTTTCAATTATCTCGACACTTTAATAACCACGCTGGCGCTCGGTAAATAAAATACCTCGAAAATTATGAAATAACTATTTATTATATTGTGTATAATGTAGTACTTTATCTCATGCCTGTCCCGAGTGCTAATATTTACACGAACGAGCGAAGCGAGTGAGTGAAATATTGAAACAAGGAACCGAAGTGAGATAAAGGTACATTATAGGGCCTACACAATATAATATGTTGTTTTATTGTTGAATATCTCGATTACATAACAAGATGTATAATAGATAATATTGGCCATTTCTTATATTTGTATGTTTTGTTCACGATTCAAGAACATTTTCGTAACTATATACCAAATATCTAAAACTATGTTCTAGACCTCTTAAAAAGGTTACAGAAAAAAGTTCCGGATTTTTTTTATAAACCAGCAAACATGTTCTAGAACAAAAATTTATGAATTATAAAAGTAAGTGTTTTTTTCATTATAGCTATTGTAAAAAATGTTGTTGAAATTACATTATATTTAATTTAACATTTTTATATTTTTATAAATATTTTTATTAATAAAAACACTACCTACAACAAAAATTTAACAAGAAAATAAAATATAACGTGATTTCAACAAAACACAAGCTAACATCAAAAACACTAGCTACCACAAAAAATTATCATGTAATCAGTCCACAATCGCAAATGACATTAATTTAAAAAAAAATACGATTTTTATTTATTAAAAAAAAATGTAGCTACTGTATAAAACACTAGCTACATACCATCAAAAACAGTAGCTACCACAAAACCTTAACGGGTAATGAGTCCACAATAAGTTCCAGAACATAAATCAATAACCAAAAACAGTCCAAAACAGCTATTAAAAAAAGCTTAATGATGGTGACACGGGCTATACTAGTACCGTGTGAGCGATAAATAAATAGGTGGATTACTTACGGTTCGTCCATAGACAAGCGTTAAGTAATCCAGAAATTTAACAATAAAAATTATACTTTTTTCCCAAGTAATAAACATGACCTACAGTACTATAGATACGACCCGCCAAGCTGCTGCAACGCCCCTAAATTTAGTGGGCCAGTTATTTATCTGAGATAAAAACCTCTGAAACAATACGTCTAGCGCGTCGAAAGTACTTGTCCTTAACTAAAATTATATCCTCTTTCAGATGAGACAAATACAAATTTAATAGCTCCAGTAGTTTTCGCGATATGAGGCATTCCTGGTACCCATACCATATCAGCACCTTTCGGAATTGATAAAATTACCCAAAATACATCACCCTTCAAGACTTTGGTATAACCATTAAATTATAGTACTATGCTTTTTTGGTTTGTTGAATTCATTATTAGTAATCGAAAGCAAGATTAGAAGCAACATTTTCATTTTTTTATCAATAGATAGTAGAAGAGCACCAAAAGTTCAAGGAACACTTTTTTCAAAAGTGGTAAATTGGCCATACAGTTACTGAGGTTTTATAATGTGGTGATTTCATTGGGAAGGTTTATTCCTCAACATCAAACATATCGAAGAGTTGTGTAATATAACAACATGGACAGACATTGTTATATTAGTTATTAGTCAGTTATTTGTGCCCATGGAACGCGAAAAACAAGTAGTGGAAATATGATAATGAAAAATCACCACGAAAACAAATTGATTTTATGACCATATGAGTTTTTTGGGATGCTGATCACGAATACGACACTGAAAAATATCGTACCTTGTTGATTACGGATTTTTTTTAGATACGTTCAATGTGCGGCACGAAAAATACAAATAGCACAAATTTCATAATGAAAAATCATTACCAAATCAACCTGATTTTATAACATTTGGGGGTTTTTGGGATGCTGATCACGAATATGACACTGATAAATTATCGTATTATCCAACCAAAATTGATTGATTGCGGCTTTGACAGTTTGGAAACGTGATGCTACTTCTATTTGTCGTCCCACCAGACAAACACGAAAAACGATAGTCGCGTTACCACGAATTATTTTTAACGAGTTGTATCGTGATGGGCGACCTTGAAAACCAGTATAAGTTCAGAATTACCAAACCAAAGGCAAAATTGAACAGTTTCAAATTTTTGCTACTTGTACTTTTCGTTCTGGGGCACCAGAAGAATGCACCAAAAGTGGGTTTGCACATACCAGAAATATTTATAACTACTTTCATCGTGATCAGCGACTTCGAAAACTCGAAATTTCTAAAATAACCACCCTCACCCCCTGCCCCCCCCGCCCCCCCCCCCCCCCCCCGGCCAATTAAGTACTGTAGTACTGTAATATAGCCCGGGCCAGATAGCAGATAGGGTTAAACGTACCGGTAACCAGGATTACGGTAGTAACTGAATATGAATCTCTTAATTCCGCATCAAACACATAAACACATAGTAGAGTAGAGTAAAATAAAGTATCAGTGCCACAAATCATGAAACGACACTATATTCCAGGATAGTTAATAATAATTCCCCTAAATAATATCAGTTCCTCATTATATAAGTCGTAATATTAATTAATCTCAGCTATCTATTATGTATCAATAACCTTTGTCTATTAAATCCAAGACAGTAAGAAACGAAAACTGTTAAGGTGGCCACGCATATTGTCTTACTTGACATCCTCCTAAAGGGCCGATATGTCTTCGGGGGATTCAGATAGGATGTAGGACAATTCGGTCCCGGACAATTCGGTCCCGGACAATTCGGTCCGGACAATTCGGTCCCGGACAATTCGGTCCCGGACAATTCGGTCCCAAAACACTAAATAAATGGGACCGAATTGTCCGGGACCGAATTGTCCGGGACCGAATTGTCCTAGGACCGAATTGTCCTAGGACCGAATTGTCCGGGACCGAATTGTCCGGGACCGAATTGTCCGGGACCGAATTGTCCGGGACCGAATTGTCCGGGTCCGAATTGTCCGGTTCCTGATAGCAACTTTTTAGTGCTTTTTTGATATTGGTGAATGTTCTAGAACATTAGTAGAGATATTTGTTATGGTAGCTAGTGTTATTTACTTGCTAGAATTTTTTGAAATTTTAAAAATACTGTATTTTTTTTATTTTTGTTATTGGTAAGTGTTCGAGAACATTATTATATATTATTTATTAAGGTGTAGCTAGTGTTTTTTTTACTAGCTAGCATTTCCTTGAAATTATAAAAACACTTGTGAAAACATTGATATTTCAGAATTAGGCCTAAACTGTTGCTGATTATATTAATTACCAACAATATTGATGATATTATAACAGTCCCTGAATGAGATCCAGCTATTATCTAGGATAATAATTTAGGCTTGTTAACCAACCAACAACACATACAGTATACTTACGCAATATATAAAAAAAATCAGTTTTAAACATTTTAAATACATACTATTACTAGACTAGCTAGTAAATAATTCACAAGCTCCATAAAACACCATAGCTACCATAACTAATAATGTTAACAAAAAAAAGTAAATTTTTTTTATTTAAAAAAAATACTAGCTAGTAAAAAAAACACTAGCTAACCATATAATAATATATATTAAGGTTCTAGAACATTCACCATTATATAGTACCAATTAAATTTGGTCCCGGACAATTCGGTCCTGGACAATTCGGTCCCGGACAATTCGGTCCCGGACAATTCGGTCCCGGACAATTCGGTCCCATTAATATGCATGTTTTGGGACCGAATTGTCCTAGTCAGTATCCGGACAATTCGGTCCCGGACAATTCGGTCCCAAAACACAAAATTAATGGGACCGAATTGTCCGGGACCGAATTGTCCGGGACCGAATTGTCCGGACCGAATTGTCCGGGACCGAATTGTCCTGCTTCCATTCAGATATGAGTCCCGCTGGTTTAAGGAGAAGAATAAACCTAACATGATGATTCTTAAAAGAATAACCGGACCCTCCAACCCCAAGTCCAGCAGTAAGCTTCATCTCTAGATTAGATAAAGAACTAATTTTACTCTCCTTCATGAATTTCGATGGACGATGGGCGGTATATTCTTTTTCTGGCGGTCTCCGAGGAATTTGAGGTATTTATAGCACAATGAAGTCGGAACAGATTCCGGGTTTACTGAATATATCGCCCGTCGAAATGTACAAATGTTAGTGGAAGGCCCTGGTGTCATCTGATCTATAAAAAAGCCCTGACTAGTCGAACTTAGTGCCACTCTGTAGACCGAGCGAGCGAGCGTCATCTATACACACAGCACTTTCCAACTATACCGGTAACTGCGACGGCCTCCATACAGATTCAGATACTATGTCCAGATTAGATTAGGCAGATTAGAACTCAGCAGTAGGCATTATACTGCCTTCTGGTCCGCGGACCGAGGTACCCAAATTGCAGATTTTAGTTATGTAATATTATCAGTACATCGACTTAATCGATTTTTGTATAATATGATCATGTACAATTAAATACAGAAATATACTGTATATGTTCTTTGCCCACAATAGACTGATAGATAGATGTTTAAATATTTATAAATTACAACAGTGTAAAATGTAAATCAGCGATTGTTTTAAAATTATACAGCTTTACTCCTAAGACCTAACAATAACCTGTGAATAAATCAGATGATGTATGATGAATTACCCCCCCCCCCCCCCCCCCCCTTCCCAACATAATATGTATGTGTTAATATAATATACCCTACATTGATGTGAGGAGCTGTGTAATATTAGTAAGCCAGCCCTATGACAGATGTGTACTATACCATACCTAACATGTTGTTAGATGAAGTGTTAATTAACAGTAATAACCATGTGGTTGTAGTGGCCAGTTGCAAGTCATCATAAATCTTAGTTTGAGCCGATCCGCTGAACCCCCCTCCCTCCCGTCTAATATACCCGAAATAACATGTTCATGTACCAGCTGTTCTGATGTACTAGTACTGTACCCGACCTATCATGTTTTAAGGTCATGTGTAAATGCTTAAATGTGATGAATCAAAGAATAGATCTAGTCGTGTAACTTTGGCTCAACTTTGGAATATAACAATATATACTGTAGCAGTAGCCCACCATCTGCATGGTTGGTAATCATTAAACAGTGCGAGTGGCCGTCCAACATTAAATGTTTGTGTGCCAGCTGGTTTGCTGTAGGCCTACTGTACCCAATCTAACATGTTGTTAGGTCATGTGTAAATCTGATGACTCATTAAAGATTAGTCGTATGTATATTTCTGTATTTGACCATACTGCCATATGTAATTGTTCATGAGCAAGCTTGATGACCGTTGTATATACTGCCGTCCTATCTTGTTGTTAGATCAGGTGTGAAGGGGGCGGTTTAATTAAAAGATTCGGAAGCATACTACAGTACTATGTAGATTATAAGGCAATATAATGTACTCTACCTAACATTTTCTTACCTGTAGTGGAATTGGGATATGCTATCAAAAGGCTAAACTACTGCTTAAACCGACAATAGAAAAGTAATAGATACTGAGAGTAGGGCATATTTATGAAAGAAGTGGCAAGTGCTTATACGCGGCCCAACTATCAGTAGTATGATACTGCTGGTTTTTGGTTCATATGCTATTGGATTTTTTAATACCAACCCCAAAAGTTTCCAAGTCCCAATTTCTTGGATTTGGCCACCCTAATGCTTTTCAATGTAAAATTTTTAATGGAAACCTATAGAAGCGGTCCAAATACCAGTAGTATATCATACTCCTGGTATTTGGTACGCACTATCTGACTATGGGATTTTTAAATACCCGCGCTTTTGGATTTTTAAATTCCAACCCCAAAACATTCCCAAGCCCCAATTTTTATGATTTGGCCCCCAAAGAAACCCTTTTCCTTGGGGAAATTCCCCCAGAACAAACACAATGCAGTTGCGAAATGATTTAGAAATAAGTGATTGCCTATATATATACTACTGGTATTTGGTCCGGCCTAATGCTTTCCAATGTAAAATTTGTAATGGAAGCCTATAGGAGCGGACCAACTATCGGTAGTATATCATACTCCTGGTATTTGGTCCGCACTATGAGATTTTTAATTACCCGCGATATTAGATTTTTAAACACCAACCCCAAAACATTCCAAACCTCCCTAAGAACTCTGCAATATTCGACCATTCGAATTCGGAAGACCACCAAGTCTCAACAAATAATTTTCGGGTTATTTGTAATGCACGTAATAAATCCGACCTCCTCATTAAAGAATCTCTTGTAATTAGAAAATTAAACCCGACACTTAACCCTATTACCACTGGGGGGGGGGGGGGGGGGGGGGCGAATCGGGCCCTTCCTAGTTTTTAATTGCTGTATCTATGCAACCACATTATGTACCAGCCCAATTTTTTACGAGAATTAGTCAAATTTAATGGCGCATCTTTTGCAAAAAACGGCGTTGCAATTAGATTTCAACTTTTCAATGCGGGTGCCACCTCAAAATTTGGTCCCCAGCAGAAATTTTTTTGACATTTTCGAATTTTACAAAGTCATTTGTGAGTTAGTAATTCTTTATGTTGGGGCTTTTTTTATAGATTCTGATTCGTATGGAGCACTGTACTACTCTAAGTAGGTAAGGGAAGTGGTACGTCATTTTTGGTGCACTAAAATTAGGGCGTGGCACTTCAAATTTTCAAAATTGCAATATTCGTTAAATACTCCGAAGTTTTGATTTCAACGCATTTTTATAGGTTTTCTGGCCCGCTTAATCGATTGAAAGTAATATAGAATACTCAATTCTTAGTGGTACATCACTTTTGGTGCACCAAAATTAGGGCGTGGCAAGTAGGCTTACTTCAAATTTTCATAATTACGATATTCAGAAAATAACACAAGGTTTTAATTTCAACCCAGTTTTAGATGTTATCTGGACCGCTGAATCGATTGAAAGTAATATTGAAGCTTCAAGTCTTAGTGGTACGTCATGAATGCCAAAAATGCCGAACCACTAAGTCTTCAGGCTTCTATAATACTTTCAATCGATTCAGCGGTCCAGAAAACCTATAAAAAGCGTTGAAATCAAAAGATGGGGGTAATTTTCCGAATATCGTATTTTTCAAAATTTTAAGTGCCACGCCCACTTCTTAGGTGCACGAAAAATAGCATCCAGTTCAATTTTAGGAAATGGAATATAATCACATTCGATTCAGCGTAGGGAAAAACCTACTAATGCTAGCCAACAATGCCACACTATCAGATTTTAGAATATCAAAAAAATGTATATTTTGTCCTGGGACTATTTCTATTTTTCATGAAAATTATTATACCCACCTTATGAAATTTTCATTTTTTTGGATTGGAAAATGTTCTTCGATAATATTTTCACCTACAGCCCAAATTTCGTAGGATTTTATTGGATGCTTA
The DNA here is from genome assembly GCA_032718475.1 of Nemertoderma westbladi. Lineage (NCBI taxonomy): Eukaryota > Metazoa > Xenacoelomorpha > Nemertodermatida > Nemertodermatidae > Nemertoderma > Nemertoderma westbladi. The sequence goes on along the minus strand of JAUCBJ010001520.1, from coordinate 83,205 downwards.
CAAAAATAAAGAGGGGGGGCCGAATCGACCCCCCGCCAGTGCTGCTAATGGTCTAAACACCCCAGTGGTAATAGGGTTAACACTCACCAACACTCCATTCCTTTGAAGTTGTTCTAATTACGTTTCTTTTTTGTCCTAATATTTTTTGGTCATATTTCTGCTATTTCTTATTACATACTGTACGTTTTCTTGTCGTTTTGTCTTCTTGTGCTTGGCGTACTTTACTGTTGTACTGTAGTTTGTTGTTTATACGTGCAATACTGCAATTTGTTCCTTCACTACATACCTTGTATATTTATATCAGTATACCGCTACCGGTACACATTTTTGGCATCCTATAGACCTATACACTGATGATGGTGCTCGTTTGCTCCGAAACGTTTGTTTGTTTGTTGATGTATACTATATCAATATGAACTTAAAAATTTTGGCGTTGTTCCTAATTGCTCTGAACTCTTTGAGATTCCCTAAACATAAACCTATTTCTTTTATAGAAGTCATCTGTAATCTTAGACATATTATTTTTAAGGCTTTATATTTTTTTACGGTGAGCAGTCAAGATAACCCAACTATATTGAATGCACCACGTTTCTATATCAGTGTGTGTTCAAGAAAAAAATTGGGCGAACTAATTAAAAATTTACTTCATTATTATGCATTGTCTTACATTCTTGGTGCGACTATCTGACCATTCAATGACCGCGCAATGCCTATATTGTTGTCACCAAAAGGATTATATTACATGATTAACGCACAACCAACGATCGGGGTTTTCCAAGAATAACGTCTGATGCAATTTTGAGGCCGTACAAAAAATATAATGAATAAATAACAAACCTGTTTGTTTGTCGGATTACATCTAATTAAGTAATATAACATGAAATATAGTATTAAAATATATAATATAATTTTTTTAAACATACGCCCGTAGGCGGGGCTATGTGGCATAGTTTTATTAAGTTTTATTAAATATATATGGTAAAAAATTGTAAGAAATATTTACAAAAATTTTTTATAGAATTAAAAGGGGAGACACCAAGATACATAAATATACAGATCATAAGAAATTTACTGTCAAAATCGAGGGCTATTTTCTCGCTAAAGATGAGATCCTAGGCGCATTATCATAATGCAGGACGTAGATATGCCTTTTCAGCGCTGCAACATTATAATATAATATTGTATTCATATTATAATATTGTAATAAGATTCAAGTCTATTGACTGTTGACAACTCTTCCATTATTCTTCTAAGAGGAAGAATGTGCTACATGGTCCCACAACCTTTATGGAACCCATTCTGGTTAATAAACCTGTACGTAAAACTGGTACGTAACAGTATATTATAATTATATTACTTTACTGAAATCGAGAATCTGCAATAATATTCAACAAATAAATCGAAAGAGTGTTTGTTTGCCCTGCTTCGGAACTGGCAGTTTGTTTTCATTTCTTATGGAAATTTCTTAGTACTGTTATTTGAGTGAATGAGCTCAAAACACTCTGGTGTTTGAAAGATTCCCGGGGAGGCAGAAACCATCTTCTCCACTAGCGCATTTGGTGTTAATACAGATGTCTTGACTTCGGCGAAAGAGAAGATCTCACTAATAGATATTTCTGTGAGTACAGACTCCAACATAGTATCATTTATCACAAAGTTAACAGTCGATACACTTTCATTCATTAGGAACTTCTCACAGTTGGCCTTACAACCATTGAGTATTTCCTCCCAGTCAGCGGTTCTGTGCTAATAACCTGAAGGCATCAGCGGATTGATGATGCCAACCTGCTATTTGATAAGCTCATGTGGATTAACTTAGTAACGTATGTTCAGCACTTAGATACAAGCTTACCCTCATCTTGGATACATTTTAGTGTGTTGCAGCTGCCGGGACTCAGTACCTTAGTGAGGTCTTGTCACCAAGTATGTTCAGGGCGCCTTTCCTCTGTTTTGAGGGTATACTGGATCTCACTGTGGCCAAAATCATGCCATGGCAAGGCAGATTTCTTAGTTTTTCTAGCGCGGAGACTAAGTCATACCTTGGCCATAACAAGATGATGATCACTGGAGTAGGAGCAAAGTATACGCAATCTAGTAGTGTTTTACATAGGTCTTACGAAAGAGGGTAAGAATACTATTACCTGATGACATCAGCTGACCAATGCAGATTAGTTGCATACAACTAATGGTTATAGGTTATAGTGTTATAGATTATATGGTTATAGTGGCTTTCTAGTTTCTGTAATGGTTCTACAATCCTAATGCAGATATTTTTTACTTCTTGCTTGACTAATAATTAAATATTATCTATTTTAGAACTGTAAATATGAATGTGCCACCTTATACAACGTATAAGGTTGATCTTACTAACTTTAAGGTTGGGGTTTATATGTTTTGTGTTAGGATGACTAAATACTATGAATAATTATAACTTTTACCAGAGTGCAATGTAACAATTTCTTATTGATTAATGGGGATTAATGGGATTTGGAACCAACAGGTACAAAATTTCCCATTATTAGTATAACAACATAAGGAAACATTTACAGTTATTACTCGCATAACAATGTATATTTATTGGCATAAAAGTTTATACCTCATTAAAGTAGGACGAACTCCATATTATATTGATAATTTATAAGCGAAATAAACTAAATACTTTAAAACGCGAAATATTAAGGAAACTATAACTTAACAACATAACGGAACTATAACGGAAAACATCAGTAAGCTATAACCTCACCTCCGTAAATCTACTTTATCAGTAACAGATCTTGTTCATGGCTCTTCAAGGTGTCTATATCAATTCAGAAATTCAGATGGAAGAAATTCAAGAGCCCCCAGATGGTGTCTACGACATCATACAAGATGATGTGATCCCACAAACCGCAAATATGTCACAAAATAGTGGAGATGGCATTAAAGCTGGTAATGAGAGCAAAATGGTGACAGTAAAAAGGTGGTGGGTGGTTGTTGTTGTTGGTGTAGTGGTTGTTTTGTTGTTGATATTGGGGGCGGTGATAGCAACATTATTTGTTATCATGTCTTCCAATCAAGAAGAAATAAAGAAACAGATTGAAATTCGAAATAATAATGTAGTGGAACGAATTGGGAAATTGGAAAATAATAACGAGTTAGGGGAAATTTTGTTGCAGCTTCACCCAGTGTTAATTTGTCGAAACACGCAAGTAAACACCATTGCCTTTGTCCGACATATTAATGGAGTAAATGGGCTCATTCGATGTGACAACACCGTCCCTGACGGGCCGTGGTTAGTAATTCAGAGGAGGGTAGATGGATCCGAGAACTTCTATCGGAATTGGGACAGTTATCTCACCTGGTTCGGAGATGTACAAAATAACTTTTGGCAGGGTCTACACAATATACACAAGTTTACGAAAGAAGGAGTTGAACTCAGGATTGATCTCTGGTACCAAGGCGAACATAAGTTCGCCGAGTACCAATACTTCCGACTAGGTGATTCTCGTGAAAATTTTGCACTATATATATCCGGGTACAGTGGAACTGCTGGTGACTCAATAGTTTATGGCGGTTCTTCCCACTATGCCTACATCAATGAATACCCTTTCTCTACGCAGGATAAAGACAACGACCCCAATCCGACCAGAAACTGCGCCGTTGAACTTATGGGTGCATGGTGGTACAGAACCTGTTCCTACGCAAATCTAAACGGTCTCTACGAGGGAGGTGGTGATGATATGCCATTTTGGTACACTTTCACGGACCCTGAGAGTTTAGTACCGATGGAAAAGGTTGAGATGAAGATCAGAGTCTAGTGAATCTACAATGCTCCCGTGACGTCTATTATCTACAATCCCCCACCAATTATACAATATACCAATTACAAATGTTTAAATTTGTTATAAATGTTATTGAACTTTATTTTGTAATATTTACACACAAAATTTCCGTCATTTATTATATCCGATCATTTATCTTTATTTCATGTAATATTTCTCAAAATATATTTCAGTTCAGTTCAGTTGGATCGTAACTGATTAACTATGCCTATATAATTTGATTGTTTGAATTTTGATTATATCAATAACTGATCCTTATTGCATGCAGGGTGGTACTGGGTTTTGGAAATTCTCGAGAATTTATAATACCTCGCTTGATAAGCGAGTATTGTATTCTAAGACATGAACCCGGCGCCCTAATTTTGGTGCACCAAAAATGGCGAACCACTAAGTCTTCAGGCTTCTATATTACTTTCAATCGATTCAGCGCTCCAGAAAACCTATAAAAATGCTTTGCAAATCAAAACTTTAGTGTATTTTCCGAATAAAGTAATTTTGAAATTTTAAAGTGCCACGCCCTAAATTTGGTGCTCCAAAAATGACGTACCACTAAGTCTTCAGGCTTCTATACTACTTTTAATCGATTCAGCGCTCCAGAAAACCAATAAAAATGCTTCGAAATCAAAACTTTAGTAAATTTTCCGAATAAAGTAATTTTGAAATTTTAAAGTGCCACGCCCTAAATTTGGTGCTCCAAAAATGACGTACCACTACACTTACATACTTGTATAGAGCATTAGAGTGATCCAAACCAATAAAAATAAATAAAAATAGCCCAAACATAAATAATTACTAAATCACGAATGACTTTGTAAAATTCGAAATTTCAAAAAATTTGGTGCTGGAGACCAAATTTTGAGGTGGCACGCACATCGAAAAGTAGAAATCCAATTGCAACGGCGTTTTTTCCAAAAGATGCGGCATTAAATTTGGCTAATTCTCACAAAAAATTGGGCCGGTACGTAATGTGGTTGCCTAGTTACAGCAACTAAAAACTAGGAAGGGGCCGATTCGGCCCCCCCCCCCAGTGGTAATAGGGTTAATCCTTGTGTGTAATCATGAGCCCAACAGTGACTGCCCTATTACAGCACAGGTTCCACTGCTGGCCGGAGTAAATTTTTCTTTAGTGAAGGAGTGATTCTGGCTTCGTCCATACCCTAGATAGCTTATTCAATGCAGACCATGCATTACCCTTTCCTATTTGGAGGTGTTCAGGTTATTCTTACAAGACAATTATTAACCTGAATATTTTAGAAGAAAATTGGTTATTTAAGTTACTAGCCCATTCAACGCTATCCATGTCTTCCCCTTAGGTACGCAAAGGACTTCCTGACTTTACTTTTGATCTTAACAACGGTACCTGACTTCCGGATCCATGATCACAAGTGACAGAAGTCATCCACATGCTTAAGTATACCCTTCTTGGAGTTTATACTCTTTGAGGACTGTTGAAGTTAACTCTAAATGTTTGTCTTCGTGGAGTTAAAATCAGCCTAGAAGCAGCTCCTAGAGAGCAGACCTAGAAGCAGCCTACTCCAATCAGCCTAGAAGCAGCCTACTCCAATCAGCCTAGAAGCAGCCTACTCCAATCAGCCTAGAAGCAGCCTACTCCAATCAGCCTAGAAGCAGCCTACTCCAATCAGCCTAGATGCAGCCTACTCCAATCAGCCTAGAAGCAGCCTACTCCAATCACCCTAGAAGCAGCCTACTCCAATCAGCCTAGAAGCAGCCTACTCCAATGAGCCTAGAAGCAGCCTACTCCAATCAGCCTAGAAGCAGCCTACTCAAATCAGCCTAGAAGCAGCCTACTCCAATCAGCCTAGAAGCAGCCTACTCCAATCAGCCTAGAAGCAGCCTACTCCAATCAGCCTAGAAGCAGCCTACTCCAATCAGCCTAGAAGCAGCCTACTCCAATCACCCTAGAAGCAGCCTACTCCAATCAGCCTAGAAGCAGCCTACTCCAATCACCCTAGAAGCAGCCTACTCCAATCAGCCTAGAAGCAGCCTACTCCAATGAGCCTAGAAGCAGCCTACTCCAATCAGCCTAGAAGCAGCCTACTCAAATCAGCCTAGAAGCAGCCTACTCCAATCAGCCTAGAAGCAGCCTACTCCAATCAGCCTAGAAGCAGCCTACTCCAGGAACCTAGAAGCAGCTTTTTTTAGTTAAAACAATTTCTAGAAATTAATTGCTTCTAGATGAATCTGAGAATTTTCGAATACTTAAACCTGAAATATAGAACAAAAGCTCAAAAAAGTTAAAAAAACCTGGGTCTAATATCATAATTATTATCTAATTATTATTATTAATTATCTAATTCTAGAACATTAGTACATTAGAACATTATCTTCATTTTAACTGAACGTTAGAAAAGGAATAACAAGCTTGAAAAAAGCTAAAAAACGAAAAAAGCTTGAAAACAAGCTCAAAAAAAGGTTAGACAAACAGCTCAAAAAAAGGTTAGACAAACAGCTCAAAAAATCAGCTCAGAATACCGCACATAAAAAAGCAGCGCGGAATCTGACCTTTAACGTGGCACGTTATTCTAACTAAAGTACGAAAGAAGTCAAAAGAACAGGTTACAGTTTTATTTTTGGGAGTAATCAGCTTTTATTAGGGTCGAATTTGCCCGGGGATAGTGATAAATTGCGTGTTATTTTTCAATACCTCGGTAGTATCTGATGCCTAGGAGTGTTCTACCACAGTAATACTGATTCCCGAGGCTCCAAATACTAGGGTAATAATATGTTTAAAGTAGTAGTGTTAGGTGCCAGATATACACACCGGATCGGACCAAGGCAAATTTTATATTATTATTAAAAAAAATATTATTGGATTATTTTTGGCCACACAAATTTTACAGATATATAAAGCCGATGTGTGATTCCATGTAAATTAAATTAAATTTCCAAGCGCATATAATAATATCAGATCGTAAAATATTTTAACATTTAATTAAAAAATAGCGTCTTACAGTCAATTGTTCTCGTTCTGACCGTTATTTTACAAAGCGTCAATTATTAGTCTATGTACATATCTCCCGGTCTGATTAGCTCAATTATTAGTCTATGTACATATCTCCCGGTCTGATTAGCTCAATTATTAGTCTATGTACATATCTCCCGGTCTGATTAGCTCAATTATTAGTCTATGTACATATCTCCCGGTCTGATTAGCTCAATTATTAGTCTATGTACATATCTCCCGGTCTGATTAGCTCAATTATTAGTCTATGTACATATCTCCCGGTCTGATTAGCTCAATTATTAGTCTATGTACATATCTCCCGGTCTGATTAGCTCAATTATTAGTCTATGTACATATCTCCCGGTCTGATTAGCTCAATTATTAGTCTATGTACATATCTCCCGGTCTGATTAGCTCAATTATTAGTCTATGTACATATCTCTCGGTCTGATTAGCTCAATTATTAGTCTATGTACATATCTCCCGGTCTGATTAGCTCAATTATTAGTCTATGTACATATCTCCCGGTCTGATTAGCTCAATTATTAGTCTATGTACATATCTCCCGGTCTGATTAGCTCAATTATTAGTCTATGTACATATCTCTCGGTCTGATTAGCTCAATTATTAGTCTATGTACATATCTCCCGGTCTGATTAGCTCAATTATTAGTCTATGTACATATCTCCCGGTCTGATTAGCTCAATTATTAGTCTATGTACATATCTCCCGGTCTGATTAGCTCAATTATTAGTCTATGTACATATCTCCCGGTCTGATTAGCTCAATTATTAGTCTATGTACATATCTCCCGGTCTGATTAGCTCAATTATTAGTCTATGTACATATCTCCCGGTCTGATTAGCTCAATTATTAGTCTATGTACATATCTCCCGGTCTGATTAGCTCAATTATTAGTCTATGTACATATCTCCCGGTCTGATTAGCTCAATTATTAGTCTATGTACATATCTCCCGGTCTGATTAGCTCAATTATTAGTCTATGTACATATCTCCCGGTCTGATTAGCTCAATTATTAGTCTATGTACATATCTCCCGGTCTGATTAGCTCAATTATTAGTCTATGTACATATCTCCCGGTCTGATTAGCTCAATTATTAGTCTATGTACATATCTCCCGGTCTGATTAGCTCAATTATTAGTCTATGTACATATCTCCCGGTCTGATTAGCTCAATTATTAGTCTATGTACATATCTCCCGGTCTGATTAGCTCAATTATTAGTCTATGTACATATCTCCCGGTCTGATTAGCTCAATTATTAGTCTATGTACATATCTCCCGGTCTGATTAGCTCAATTATTAGTCTATGTACATATCTCCCGGTCTGATTAGCTCAATTATTAGTCTATGTACATATCTCCCGGTCTGATTAGCTCAATTATTAGTCTATGTACATATCTCCCGGTCTGATTAGCTCAATTATTAGTCTATGTACATATCTCCCGGTCTGATTAGCTCAATTATTAGTCTATGTACATATCTCCCGGTCTGATTAGCTCAATTATTAGTCTATGTACATATCTCCCGGTCTGATTAGCTCAATTATTAGTCTATGTACATATCTCCCGGTCTGATTAGCTCAATTATTAGTCTATGTGCATATCTCCCGGTCTGATTAGCTCAATTATTTTTAGATATATAAATAACTTACTTCTCCACCAAATAAATTAACCTTTGCACCAATACGGATCACTTTCCACTAAATACTTTTTAATTACCTCTAATTAGCTATAACTAACCTTCGGCGATCGAAACCCTAGACAAAAATTGTCTTTAACCCTAAACCTAACTGGAAACCTGGTAAGGAAACCCAATATGGCCAAATAAAGCCAATTGGCACTTCGAGCCAAATTGGCTTTAATTGGCCATATTGGCCCCAGGTAGGGTTGAAAACCAGGTTCCCAGTTAGCGACCCTAACCAGGGCCATAGACAGACCTTATAACATTTGGTGCTAAAATGAGCCGTTTTTGATGGAAAGTGAGTTTATTTGGTGCAAAAAGGTATATAATTAGGTGAGCAAATAATTTGTTTCGAATAACTTACCATATATAAGCCGTACTTACCTCATTTTGTTACCATATTTGATTTCACGGAACTAGATAAAATCTTTAACAAATTAACAGACATAACAGACACCGGTAATGTTTTCAATACTAAATATACTACATTGATAATTTCATATATTGCTTAGAATACAAAGAAATCATTGTTATAAGAATGTTCTGTACAAATTTTTTCAGGTAAGACACACCTACCATCGGTTTATGAAGTAAGGTAAGTATACCAACTCTACTAAAATATAATAATACTAAGTTTTAACATTATTATAACATTGAATGTAAAGTGGATTATGTCGGGTACGCCATTTTATTCGAAAATATAAATATTATTTTGATTAACAAGAAGGTTCATCCCCCCCCCCCCCTATCTGAATATTTTGTAAATAAATAAAACTTGCTGAGAAATAGCCGAAATTTACATAGCAAAAACTATTTTCTTTTTATAGCATAATTTAGGAGAGAGGCTCTAGTGCTGCCCGAAAAAAAGTACCTTTCAGAGAAGGTGAGATTCTGGGAGATATAGCTTTATTATTCTTTCCGGATAAAATAGGTAGAATAAACTATTCAAAGGTGTACGTAAATTATAATTATAAAAATTATATATTTTACAATAAATGAAAATAAAGATTGTTAAATGGCCAGAAATTGACATGGAGCCTCTCAATAAATGAACCCAGAAATTCAAGATGCACGAATGAACGAACATCGTAAACTTGTTTAAGAGGATAAACACTTCATTAATGTGGGAAATATATATATATATCAGGCATTCCCAATTAATATCCAGTTGGTCGCATAATAATGCGTGACCAGCTTACTCTAGCTTCATTCAATGATTTCCCAGTTCACACACAGGCTAGTTGTTGACTATATTAAACTTTCTAAGGGCGTCACCCAATTCTTGTGACATTTCTCTGCTATGTAGTATTGGGTGCTCTTTGAATGGTATATTATGAGAAGGTTATGGCATCTTAGCAGTTTATCCCACCCAACTTCGTTTTGTTGGTATATATAATATATATATATATGAGGCAAATTCACCAATCACTTGAATTATATATTAGTGAGGTGTGATGTTATGTAGTATATATGTGATATATAATATACCAAGTCAACCTATTTAAGGGCAGTCATTAAATAAGTTTTGTATATTATATGTCGTTAGGATAGAACAATTTAAATTGCATCTTTCAATTTTGATACCTCGAAAAAACTCGTGATATAATTATAACATTTGGTCTATATTTGGACCTACTTAGTTGAATAAACTCGTCATATAAATACATATAGATGTTAAACAGATACGATCCAAAATATTCAGACGCGTTTCAACTTTTAATTAAACTTAATTTCAACTTAATTAGCATTAATTTTTGCGGGTCGGAATTTTCCGGATCCGGCATAGGACTATTTATTACAAGCAAATAAATTTACACATAATCATTATAAAATTATAAATATTATTGCTCTTTAAAAAAATTCATGAAATTGTAATAGGTCGGAGTTGTCCGGGTCGCAATTGACCATGCAGAATTGCCATTGTTGGAATGTCCTAAATTCCATATGTAAATAAATATTAATTCAAAGAGCAACCATAACTTGGGTTAGTTGGCCGAAACTACTCACTGAGCGCGGCGAGGCGAGGGCTGAGTGAGCAGTACTCACTCCGCATATCCAATAATCCATTCCAAATTTTAATAAAAAAATATCCATAGTGGGTTTAGGTTGAATGAGTTGCTCATATATAAACCGATGTAGAGAATAGAGCATCCGTAAATTTGAATTAGTGAAATAAATCGTCATATTATAGGTACCATAATATACGTGCTCCATATAATGTGTGAATGTGTGAATCGTTAGCGGAGTTCGGGATAATAGAGCCGAATCTGAAATCGAAAACTCTTCCATCGGCGCTCCGAGACAACATGATAGTATACACAGGTTAGGGATTTAGGAAGAAAGAATGCTGTTGATCTTTCTCAGCACACGGTAGGCCTATGGGGCAGGTTCAAGAAGTCCACTGCCTGTAAACTGGCCGAAAGGTAATGAAGTAGGATCATGTTTTTTCGTAAGTTCCTTCCTTCCATATCAATCCCTTGTTAATGACGTTAAATAAATTATTGTAAAATAATATTCAGAAATTTTCGAATAAAATTACGTACTCCATGGCGTAATCTAGCACTTTATAAGACTACAGTACTCTTATCTTTATTATTATAATAATCCATAATGGGGCATTTTACACTTTTAAAACAGCTCGCAAACAATAATCAAATAAAGTGCCAGATTATTGGACTTGCAGTAACTAAATGGTTATTTTTTGTTTGTAATCACTTACATTTTACTCAAAGGGATAAGTGAGAGCCGAGAAAATAAAGTAGACATACTTAATACTACAATTTTGTAAACTACAGCCTAAGGTAACACACTACATGGTTCCTAATCCTAAGATTACCGTACAATTTATATATACTTACTTATTATCATTGTAGCATGAGCACCATGGAACAAGTCTCAACATAGTATATGAGCTGAGACGATCAGAGGTAGATAGGATAGCAAGAAGGGGTAGCATTGCAGTCCATCGAGTGCACCACCCTCACCGCGCACTACTACCATTAGTACAGCAAACGTTGCCAGTTGGGCTGCTATGCCTGTCACGCCCTCTACTTTGGCCTACGAGCCTCTGCCAGCGCCTGGCTTGTGAGTTGTTCACGATGCGTATCCCTCCGCCTCCACCGAGAAGCAGGGCCTACCCACACAACGATGATCACTTGGTGCGTGCCGGGCTACGGGATCGAGGGTTCCATCAATTATATTCAATTTCGGCGATGTTTAGAGTATAATAGAGTTTGCCGTTATGTATAATAAAAGCTACAGCACACAATAACACTCATGGAGAACCTTTCTTAACACGCTAATACCACAACAAATTAATTACTCTGCAGTCCTATACTGACAGTTAAAAACACACCACAAAAATATAGATTTCGATTCCTACTCAGGATAGGAAAATGATTTCCCTGCTCTCCTAGCCAATCCACATTTTTGTTGATCACAGAGACACTGGTGTAAACGGTCAGTTTCCCCGGCAACATAGCGTCCAGGCATTATTATATAAGGGAGCCTTAGCTCCTTTACCCAATGTGACACTGTCACAGTGACTGGTACGCTCAAGGGGAATCTATCTGGATGCCATAACGCTGGCAGGGGGAAGCAGCACTGGGTAATGGATGCATCATCTGCATTGCACATTGGTTCAAACCGTCTTTCCAGCTTCATATGTTTTGAAGGGTTCTGGCTTTGCTCACTCCGCGCAGCAGTGCACTGGACAACAACGTCTTACACACTAGTTTACCCAAGATTTTCTCATTAATTTCTACGCATCCGCATTTCCAAACCACCAGGATATTTTGCCAGGATAATTAGGATGCCCACTATGTATGAATAGCGATAAGCTATCCCACCAACTATTATGTAGATCCTATGCACTTTATTTAGAGATGCTCCTACAAGTATATACCAACATGTCAGATATACAGCCACCAACTGATATATTTGTGTATTATTGTCATATTTAATTCTCGCTGCAGTATTTAAAGGTCAGTAGTGGTATATGTCATGCTTAGTTAGCAGTGCCTTAATGCGTTTTCATCCTCAAAATTAATTAAAATGTACATGTCATGCATAAAGAGCACTTGGGATGGCTCCTATTCAAAACTAACACTAAACTGACGTGCCGAATGTAACTAGGTTCTCGTCACTCACCATGCTAAGAAATGTACTGCCTGATTGATCAACATATTACACCTATCATTGTGCCTTGTAATCGCATTGTATGGGATACGCCCCGACGCATATATATTATATTATATTATATATATACATGTAGATGTAATAAACAGTGTACAGAGAATATCGACTTGATTTATCACTCTTTATGTCTTCCTCTCTCCCCACCCCCCCCCCCCCCCCCCCCCCCCCACCCCCCCCCCCCCTCCCCCACACCCCCCCGCCCCCCTTTCTCATTTTGATATCCAACTCGAATACAACCATTTGTTACACGGTCACGGCCACGACTCAATGTCAATATTAATGCTTCCTTTAGATATACATAGATAGGGGGGGGGGGGGCTTTGAAAATGAATGAATAAATTCCTCTCCGGGGGAAATCGCCGGGAATAACAACGGATTACTCTCGACATGTTCTATTGACTTTTGAAGTTATTGAATTGAAGTATTGACCATTTATTTGTATGGCCTTTTGTTTTGGTTAGAATAACGTGCCACTTTAACCTGCACCTTTCCCTTATTTGAAAATTTATCTTTGAGACGATATATTAATTTGCCAAGATGGTATTTCCATCAGGTTCCCCTCCTGTTTCGATATTCCCTGCTATAATAAGATAGTAGATTGCAAAATACATAGCCACTGCGGTATACTACTGTATGCAGGGTTCATGGCATAAGATTTCATTGCATATCAAATGAAATATTTTACAACCTTTATAACTTCACCTTCCCCAAATCCAGTTCTACACTGCAAACACATATAAATCTTGTCTAATTTTATCCCAAGATCCATCAGCCTAGGTGTGTTTTTGTTTTATGGCAGCAGGCTGGTGAATAGTTGAGGGGACACCTATTGACATTCCCGACACGTTTCATACAAGACATTGGACTTGTGACTTGACAATGCAGATAAATTGAGGATTTCCGTGGCTGATCACTAACCGTTGAGGTGTTCGTGTGGTCGGCAACACATCCTAATGATGTAGGACGATGTTTGTACGTCCTGAATTCCTAATCCGTTATATTAGTAGATCTTAGAAGATCCCAATAGTATGAAAAATAATATGAAAAAAGAAGTATCCCAGGAACAAATTTCAAAATTTGTGTTAATTTAAAAACGAATAGTGTCTTTGTTGGCCAGAACCAGTAGGCTATTCAAGGCGCTAAATCGAATGCGATTAGACTTAAAACATTCTAACACAAAACAACACAAATACACATAAAAACATTCTAAAAACATGACTACCTAGTGGTAGCTCATTTTTGGTGCACCAAAATGATGGCATGGTACTTCAAATTTTGAGATATTCAAGATTCTGAAAATACGCCAAAGCTTGGTATTCAACGCATTTTTATAGGTTTTCTGGGTCGCTGAATCGAATGAAAATTATCTAAAAATCATAATACATTTATCAGTGTACTTCATTGTACTTCAGATGTGACAGTGTACTTCATTGTTGAAATCAAAATTTGGACATATTTTCCGAAACTTGAAATTTTCAAAATTTGAAGTGCCTTTACAAATATGACAAAAATGACGTACCACTACACGTACATACTTGTATAGAGCAGTAGAATGTCCCTATAAAAAAGCCAAAACATCACTATGGTCGAACTCATAAATAACCTTACAAAATGCGAAAATTTCAAAAAAAAATTTCAAAGAAAATTTCACATTTTGAGGTGGCACCCACAGCTAAAAGTATAAATCCAACTGCGACGCCGTTTTTTGTAAAGGATGCGCCTTTAAATTTGGCTAATTGTCAAAAAAATCGGGCAGATAAATAATGTGGTTGTACAGTTTTACAGCAATTATAATCCAGGGGGGCTGATTCGACCCCTTTCCAGTGCTAATAGGATGTTAGAATAGAATACTGTTATAGAATACAGTTTCAGAGAATGTTACAATTGTATTCCTTCAAATAGTTGTAGAGTGGTGGAATGGAAATTAGTCCATGCGAACAAGAGATTCGAAGCAAATCGGTTTATTGACCGGGAAGTTGATGACAACATGATAGCTTGGTTGTAAGCCCTTTCATCCCGAGGTATTTTCTCCCAGACGATACCTAAGAATATTGACCTGCGGCTCTTGAATCCCACAGGGATACATATTCCTATCGTTACAAATATTGTGGCTACAACCGAAACTTGAAATTCTGACATTATTGTATTATTATGTCATTATCATGGTATGCTCAGCGTGGAAAAGCATGAAATGATAGCCAATGATAACTTGTTATGTATAATAATAATTGCAATATTTATATTTGTTTAAACAGGCGCCCTCCTAGATTTTACTCCTATCAGGGCGCCCGGCTGTGATAAACTGCACCAAAAATTTGATAAATTAGGACAAATTTAGAACAATTTTGAAGGCGGATAGCAGACAGACGTTTAAAATAATATACGTACTCGATAAAAATAAAAACGTACTGAATAAAAACTTACTGAAAATGACAAAACACGGAAAATGACAAATTAAGTGTATTTATTAAATAAATAGGTTTTTAGTTGTGTTTTGAAAGTGTCTATTGAGGTTTGTACAGTTTTTGGAGCCATTGTATTCCATAAGTCGGGCGCATATCGTGAGAAAGACTTCATCGTTAACATGTTTTTAACACTGGGAATGGCGAGCTTTATGGAAGCATTAGAGCGTAACAAACGAGTTGGTACATCAACCTCGATGGCATCGGAGAGGTAATCGGGAGCCATGTGTTTCAAACATTTAAATGTCATCAGTGAAGTCTCGAACTCAATTCGAGTTTTAATGGGTAGCCAATGTTGTTTCCGCAGTAGAGTTGTCATCGAACTGTACTCATATGTCCCATCATCGTGTTTCATATACTTTGAGACACCACTCACCAATCGTGCTGTCGAATTTTGTATTACTTGTAGCTTCTTAATGGTTTTGTTATCAGCTGATGACAAAACTGCATTACAATAATCCAATCGACTAACTACAAAAGAGTGTGTCAGAGTTTCAAGATAATTTTTATTCAGATAAGGGCGAATTTTGTACAAACTCTTGATGTAGTACCTCGTCTTCTTGGCATTCTCATCGACGTGTTTGTTGAACTTCATGTTTTCATCAAAGAGAACTCCCAAGGACTTGACGGTATCAACAAATTTAACTTTGTTGCCATCATAAAGTAATTCAGTAACATCATATACCTTTTTCGCTTTATCAGTTTGTTGTTTTGTTCCATAAAGTATCACTTGAGTCTTGTCAGCGTTTAACTGAAGATGAGTGCGTTTGTTCCATAATAATATATTATCCAGTACGGTGACTAACTGTTCACTAATAAGATCTATTTCAGCCACATTGCCAGTAATATATACCGTTGTATCATCAGCGTAGTTGAAAAACGAACAATTTAGATCGTCGAGTGACAGAAATAAATCAACCAAATAAACGTTGAAAAGACGGACCCAAGATACTTCCCTGAGGTACACCTGTATCAACCTCCATAGGATCTGACTGTTCACAATCGATTACAACTCGCTGGTCTCTATTACTCAAATAAAATTCAAATAACTTCAACGCACGTCCTCTAAATCCAAAAACGAGTTCCAATTTCGCCAATAAACGCATATGGTTCACGGTATCGAACGCAGCGCTCAAATCTAAGTTAGCCGCAAGGGTCACCTCTTGTTTATCCATAGCTGAAAGCACCTCATTATGAAATGCTAAGTTGACAGTTTCGGTAGAATAGTTTCGTCGGTATCCTGATTGTTTTACATGAAACAGTAGCTGAGATGATGCCTGAATAACAATTATCTTCTCTATCAATTTTGAGACAAAACTCAAATTACTAACAGGGCGATATTTCTTGAGGACTTCTGCATCGAGTTTCGGCTTCTTCAACAGGGGTTTGATATGAGACTTCTTTAGGAAGTCTGGAAACTCACCCTCAACAATAATGTCATTGACATAGCCGTGTAGGGATATGATAATAGTTGGAGCCACTTTCTTAAACAATTTTTGTATGTTATTTCATAAACAATGGAGTGATACATCTATTTCATGTAAGTTTTATTATAGAATGTATTATATAATATTCAGGACATGATTATTTGCAACAGGTCACAATCCAAATTTTACTTTTACTTTTCACTTATATTTTTTATACATTACTTATATTTTTATCAAACTCACGCATCTCTGCCTTGCATCCTTACGTGGTAGCTAAATAAGTACACAAGTAAAAGTCACCACCAATTTGGACTAAAAGACCACTAAAAAGAAACTCCCAACATGGTGCTGCCAAAATATACAACAAAATGATTCTATATAGCATTAGGCTGCGTCAGAGCCAAAATGTATTTCGACCAAATAGATCATCATTATGTCAGATACTTGTGCTGCAGTGGCTGAATGAGGGAATTAAGTCAAAGAATCTTCCCGCAGTCCTGACATTTGTGGACTTCAAGAAAGCATTCAACTCCATCCCTAGAGGTAAAATTCTGGAAATCCTACGAGTTTATGGAATACCAGAAGTAATTGTCGCTGGCATTGTATTGTATATTTTAAGACAGTAGCTCAAGTATTCTCACCAGATGGTTAAACTGAGTTTTTCTCTGTCCTGGCTGGCGTGCTTCAAGGTGGCACATTGGCGCCAGTACTATTCATAATTGTACTGGATTACGAAATGAGGGCGGCGACAAAGGGTAAAGATTTTCAATTAAAATTACAAAAATGCAGGATTTGCATTCAAGCAATTACAGTCACAGACACCGACTTTGCGGATGACATCGCCCTGCTCTCTAATATGCTAGCAGATGCACAGCTCCTACTAAATAAAGTGGAGAGGGCTGCTAAGGAGGTTGGATTGCATATAAATGCTACCAAGACCGAATTTATGACCTTTAATGTTGATGGAAACTTTACAACCATTGATAATAATCAACTAAGGAAGGTTGACGACTTCCAGTACCTTGGATCATGGATAGAGAGTAGCAAAAAAGAGAAAGGAAAGCAAAAGCTAGGAAAGCAAAGGCATCTATCATCAAAGGTTGGTCTATCAAAAATGGATACCATCTGGAAAGCAGACATCTACACGCACCTGAAGATTAAGTTCTTTCGAGTCAAATTGGAAAGTGAACTTTTATATGAGGGTGAGACCTAGACATTGACGAAATCACTTGAACAACGAATTTATAGTTTCTACATAGGACTACTCAGTATGTCGCGTGCAACCTTTAATTAACAAGACTACTAATGGCAGGCCAAGGAAAGTATAGCTGTTGACCACTGGCCATAACTTAGAAAGACAAACTTGAAAGGGTTACCGGACTTGAGAGAAACGAAATTGCTACAACTATGGAAAAGCGGGAAAACTGTAAGGATCTCATTTCTACTGTCCGAGTTCGCTTGACCTAGTAGTAGTAGTTGTTGATATACCAAAATATCTTTTCTTGGGGAGAGGCTTTAGTTGAAAGCCCCCTTGTTTCAATGGGTGGCGTATTGTGGGCTGACCTCGATGTTTGGAGACTGTCCAAACAAATTGCTGAAGTGATCTATAAATTTCCCAACACGTTCTTCAGGACTATCTGCATTTAGTCGCCCCTTAGCACAACTTTTCCGACCAGATACCTCATTTACAGTTTACCAGGTAAGTCTTGTTTGTTGCTGTATGTGAGCAGTAATTTATTCATTCAATATTGTTCTGTATGTACTTCTCCTGACTGTCTCAATGATAGGGAGTTGTGGCGGCGCAATTTTGTCGACAAGCCGGCACAGCATTTTCTTAAAAATTCAGCTGCAATGCAGCATGCCAATCCTAGTAGTAATAGTAGTATTTGGTAAGATCTCCCTTAGAAATGATCTTTCCATGTTACATACTGTTTTCGTTTGGGTTTCTGGAGAATATGCTTCTTGGCTGATCCCTTGAAAAAAAGGTTTCAAAATCATAATTTCACACTTTTGAATCTCGATTAACTCGAAAACTACCCAGCCTACAGGAAGCTAAATTATGTATCCTTTGGCGTTAGCAGTAGGTGCTATAGAACATGAGCAATGAATGATCGAAATAAAAAATAATTAAAAAAATGACATAAAATATAGTTTTCAACCACCTAAATCGATGTAAACTTCAGCAAATTTCACATAACATTATTTATTAAAATTTCTAATTTTAACCCTATTACCACTGGGGGGGGGGGGGGGGGGGGGCCGAATCGGCCCCTTCCTAGTTTTTAGTTGCTGTAACTATGCAACCACATTACGTACCGGCCCAATTTTTTGTGAGAATTAACCAAATTTAATGCCGCATCTTTTGCAAAAAACGCCGTTGCAATTGGATTTCTACTTTTCGATGTGGGTGCCACCTCAAAATTTGGTCTCCAGCACCAAATTTTTTGAAATTTTTGAATTTTACAAAGTCATTCGTGATTTAGTAATTATTTATGTTTGGGCTATTTTTATTTATTTTTATTGGTTTGGATCACTCTAATGCTCTATACAAGTATGTAAGTGTAGTGGTACGTCATTTTTGGAGCACCAAAATTAGGGCGTGGCACTTTAAATTTTGAAAAATACGAGATTCTGAAAATACACTAAAGTTTTGATTTGCAAAGCATTTTTATAGGTTTTCTGGAGCGCTGAATCGATTGAAAGTAATATAGAAGCCTGAAGACTTAGTGGTTCGCCATTTTTGGTGCACCAAAATTAGGGCGTGGCACTTCAAATTTTGAAAAATAAGAGATTCGGAAAATTCACTAAAGTTTTGATTTCAAATTAATTTTATAGGTTTTCTGGAGCGCTGAATCGATTGAAAGTAATATAGAAGCCTCAAATCCTTTGTGTACGAAATTTTCGGTGCACCAAAATTAGGGCGTGGCACTTCAAATTTTCAAAATTACTTTATTCGGAAAAAACACTAAAGTTTTGATTTCAAAAAATGGCTAACTTCTAAGTCTTCAGGCTTCTATATTACTTTCAATCGATTCAGCGGTCTGGAAAACCTATATAAATGCGTTAAAATTTCAAATTTGGTTTGTTTTTCGAATCTTGTATTTTTCAAAATTTGAAGTGCCACGCCCTAATTTTGGTGTACCAAAAATGGCGAACCACTCAGTCTTCAGGCTTCTATATTACTTTCAATCGATTCAGCGGCCCAGAAAACCCATAAAGATGCGTTGAAATAAAAAAATTAGGGGCATTTTCTGAATATCGAATTTTTCAAAATTTGAAGTGCCACGCCCACTTCTTAGGTGCACGAAAAATAGCATCCACTTCAATTTTTGGAAGTGGAATATAATCACATTCGATTCAGCGTCTTGAAAAACCTACTAAATCTAGCCAGCACTGCCACACTATTAGTTTTTAGAAAACGAAAAATTTTGTAATTTTGTCCTGGGACTACTTTTATTTTTCATCAAAATTATGAGTCCCTGCTTATGAAATTTTAACTTTTTAAGGTTTGGTAGTGTTCATCTATAGTTGTCTCACCAACAGCCCAAATTTTGTAGGATTTCATTGGACGACTACAAAAATATAGTGGGTGGGCCGAATCGGCCCCCCCCCCCAGTGGTGCTAATGGTCAAAACACCCCAGTGGTAATAGGGTTAAGGTGCGAGTAAATTTAAACATTTCGGCCCTTATTTCAACTTTTTGTGGCCGAAAATCAACCTCATCTCAAAAGATAAACAAATCAGTATGCTCTAGGAATGTTAAAATTTGTCTTATTTTGATCCATCAGAACCGTAGTTACATCAAAATTCGTGAAAATATCATGAGGTGCGAAAAAAATTCAATAATATTATGGTTAAATTAAATGAATGTAGAATATTGTAGTTTATAATATGTATTATTTTATAATATGTATTATTTTATAATATGTATTATTTTATAATATGTATTATTTTATAATATGTATTATTTTATAATATGTATTATTTTATAATATGTATTATTTTATAATATGTATATCTTTAATGTATTTCTTTTATAATATGTATTTCTTTTATAATATGTATTTCTTTTATAATATGTATTTCTTTTGTAATATGTATTTCTTTAATGTATTTATTTTATAATATGTATTTCTTTTATAATATGTATTTCTTTTATAATATGTATTTCTTTTATAATATGTATTTCTTTTATAATATGTATTTCTTTTATAATATGTATTTCTTTTATAATATGTATTTCTTTTATAATATGTATTTCTTTTATAATATGTATTTCTTTTATAATATGTATTTCTTTTATAATATGTATTTCTTTTATAATATGTATTTCTTTTATAATTTGTATTTCTTTTATAATATGTATTTCTTTTATAATATGTATTTCTTTTATAATATGTATTTCTTTTATAATATGCATTTCTTTTATAATATGTATTTCTTTAATGTATTTCTTTTATAATATGTATTTCTTTTATAATATGTATTTATTTTATAATATGTATTTCTTTTATAATATGTATTTCTTTTATAATATGTATTTCTTTTATAATATGTATTTCTTTTATAATATGTATTTCTTTAATGTATTTCTTTTATAATATGTATTTCTTTTATAATATGTATTTCTTTTATAATATGTATTTCTTTTATAATATGTATTTCTTTTATAATATGTATTTCTTTTATATTATGTATTTCTTTTATAATATGTATTTCTTTTATAATATGTATTTCTTTTATAATATGCATTTCTTTTATAATATGTATTTCTTTAATGTATTTCTTTTATAATATGTATTTCTTTTATAATATGTATTTCTTTTATAATATGTATTTCTTTTATAATATGTATTTATTTTATAATATGTATTTCTTTTATAATATGTATTTCTTTTATAATATGTATTTCTTTTATAATATGTATTTCTTTTATAATATGTATTTCTTTTATAATATGTATTTCTTTTATAATATGTATTTCTTTTATAATATGTATTTCTTTTATAATATGTATTTCTTTTATAATATGCATTTCTTTTATAATATGTATTTCTTTTATAATATGTATTTCTTTTATAATATGTATTTCTTTTATAATATGTATTTCTTTTATAATATGTATTTCTTTTATAATATGTATTTCTTTTATAATATGTATTTCTTTTATAATATGTATTTCTTTTATAATATGCATTTCTTTTATAATATGTGTTTCATTTATAATATGTATTTCTACCTCGCCCTAGTTTGCCCATTGTGCCCTTCTTTATAGCGTCTGGCGTCCTAAATAGTATTACCACCATTTTTAACGTATTTTGGCATGATTCTTATCTAACTATCAAACTGATTTTAATTATATTTTTTAATTGAATTTAAAATATCAATGAATTACTTAATTACTGTATATTTTCTAAACCTAGAATTAATAATTGATATAATTTTACTGTAGCATTTACCATTTACACCGCATGTGGGTGCATATATTATTATTATTATTTTGTAGTTACCGCTAGATGGCATACCATATACAGTACAATCTGAATATTTTGAGTAACTTTTTTCAAACAACTGTAATCGGATACTACTGGGCCTATAGAGGTAAAACTTTTACCAAGAGCATTAAATATATCGGAATACTAATAGATAATACGAAGTAGAGTGAAGTAGAGACTTAGCGCAGCACGTGATATAAACTTATGTTAAGTGTCAACTTAACATAAAGAAATTTAAGCAAAATCTAAGCATATGTCTGCTGCATTGAAGCTGCACAATTGAGATGCTATGCTGGCTTAACAAAAATATTTTTCCAATATGATCAACAAAGTCGAACCGCAACAACTCCCTATCCCCCATGACTTTCTCAAGATTATCCGCAAGATTATCTTCAAGGCCAGTGTCCCTTAAGAGGCGTCTCAAGGAAGTCATGGGCTTATTTATTATCATGCTTATTTTATCCATGGGGCTGCGAAAGCACTAGATTATGCACTGGCTGGTCCACATGGCGAAAACAATGTCCTGCAAAGCGGAGGTAGCCTTGTTCAAGTTTCAAACTTGGGGGAACCAATGAAACACCTCCAATGTTATATTGTATCTGGTTGGAGATGTGTGCATTGTACTTGACACAATGAACCCGGCGTAGCATTCTTGTAAATGTGCCATCCAGAGATTTGGTGTCCTCTGCAGTTAGAGCCCAGCATGGACTCCCATAGAGTACTGGTACTACTGCTGCTCTAAATAATCAGACCTTCAATTTCCGATGTATTCTGTGCGACTTCCAAATCTTGGAAATACCATTCAATGCTGTCCATCCTTTACCCTTACGTATTCTTACTAACCTAACTTCCGGATCCATCATCCCAGATCGTCCACATGCTCAAGCATACCATCCTTTGAGCTTATGCTCATCCGATCAGAAACTTGCTGAGGACTTTCAAAGTTAACTATCAAAATTTTGATCTTCTTGGAGTTAACAAATAGACCAACACTAGAAGCAGCCTGTTATAATGAGCTCAGGACCCGCTGGGCTCCCTCTAGTGATTCTGAGAGTACTCCTAAGTCATCAGCAAAGTCTAGATCAGTTTGTTACTTGACAGGATTTGCTCGACTTCTACAGCCAGTAGGTGGATTTACCATTACCCCAGCAACGTTATGATGATATAAGGACATGCGTAAGATATAATCAACCACAATTATGAATAAGAATGGTGCAAGTGTGTCTCCCTGGAGGACTCCCCATAACACTTCGGATTGATGTGTGTCACCGTCAACAGTAGACACAAATGTTGTCGAACCATCGTATACTGATCTGATTGCTGCAATAATTTCATCAGGAATCCCATATAATGAAAGTATGCTCAACATACGTGAGCGAGAGACTGAGTCAAAGGCCTTGAAGAAATTGACAAAGAGAACAGCCGATGGCCAGCCAGTTGTCTGTCTTTCTTTTTTGATAACTCTTAAATTATCCTTCTATGTGCCAAAATGGGCTCTATGGTCCTACGACCTTTACGCAAGCAATTCTCATTTCCAAAAAGCAGTTACTCAATGGGACCCCTGATGCGAGTTAACTTCAGTTTTTAACATAAAATTCACTTATTGACGATGTGTACATGTACATTTTACTGGTTGATTCCGATGTATTTTATTAGGCTAACTGAGAATGTATTAGGTAGAATTAATTACTGTTCTTTATTTTATTTATCTTATACAGTAAGACCCCTTCGCAGAATAAACTGCTCTTTGGAGCCGTTCCCCAGATTGCGGATAGGAATAACATTTCACACGTTGCACTGTATACACTCGCAGCAGGAAAAAGCCCCCCTGGACTGCCCACAAAATTCGGAACCCCCAATCTCATTAGTATATCACTAGGAACCACCAGGGTTAAGGCAGAATATCCAGCCGATCACCTCAATGGTTGGAAGGCCCACTTTGAAAAGGTCCTCAAAAATGACAGGGTATTGCCTCATAACTTTATAGAAGTAAAAGTGTCCAAGTATGTACTCCCGGATATTCATTGATTTAAACTAGAAAGCCAGCAAGCTGGCTGGAAGGACCCCGGGGGAAAAATCCCATTTACAAGACTATTACAAATAAACCTTGTCGGTCAGCAGTAAGTAAACTAAATAATTGTCTAAACTATAAGGCGTAGGGCTAGCTGACTTTGTGGCTCGTCCCACATAATAAAAAATGAAACATTGCTATGACGACACACCCGGTTCTTTTAAATTTGCGTGATTTGAGTTTTATGCTCGCACCACTATTTGTAAGAAATGTTAAAACTTATCTTACAGTATGCCAATGTAGTAATGGTATTAAAAGATAATTAAATTAATTTACACTATTAATGCTTCAGCTAAAAAATGATGCTAATCCTATGTAATAAAAAAAATAAGAATATTATTTTTAAGAACTTTCTACATATATCCTATACAAAATAATCAGCCCAATGATTCGTGGAATAATAATATAATCCTACTGCAGTGGTATATTATATTTTGTTTATTGACAACTCAACTATTTTCTACCTATCCCTGAGAGCTGATAAAGGATGTGTAGACTCAGCCAGCAGCCAGCAGCAGGAGGGGTGTAGTCAAGAAATTCTGCATTGATGGAATTCTATCTCAGGCAGCCCTTATCTCAACCATTCTTACACAGCTAGCTGCTGCAGCAGCTCAGGCAGGGAGTTGTTACTTTACCATTGCTTTTAATTTCGCGACAAAATAATTTCAAAAAAACGAAATATATCGAATACCACACATTGAATCGATCTGATATTTTGTAACGCGATTATGAACCACCAAAGCAATTTACTTTTAAAATTTCAACAAAATCGACAGGCAGGAAGTGCCTGAACCTTGATAATTATCAGTCAGTCAGTCAGTGTTATATATCCTGAAATTTTTACAGTAAGTATCCCGCCTGTCGAGCGGGCTCCTAATAATCAATTTACCTCTGCGTCATGCCCAATGTACTGCAGCTGTTAATACATGAAAACATAATTATCAAAAATTGTACAATTCTACAGAAAACAATTTCTTTGCAAAATGGTCAATCATTGATCACCAAATACAAATTCTAATTATGAGATCCTTAGAAAACCATACCCGACCAATTTGTATGTAACGTTTTCTATACCGAATTTATAACAATAGCTGTTATCCACCCAAAAATGTATTAAAAAAATTTTCTGGCGACTTCTTAATATGACATAATAATTACTTTCATTGATCTCAACCGGTTAGAATTATATATAATATAAGCCGAGGTAGTGAACTCTACGTTTATTTATAAAACTTGATAAAAAGGTTTAAATTCTGCAAAAGAAGACTGCAACAGGTACGACGGTACGTATACACTATATTTTTATTCTGCTATATATAACCTAAAGACATTATCAGTAACGGGATGTGTGTGCCTTTGTTTAAAGTTGTTTTCCAAAATTTGTAATTTTTTTGGGATTAGCAGATTAAATTTAAGGAAACTGTCAAACTGACCTTCTTTAAGGGCCTGACAGTCTTCTTATAGCCAACTTTCTGGCTTTCTAGTATATAAAATTTCGGGAGTTTCCACAAAAATATATCACTCTTTATTAACAAAAACCTTTCATAGGTATAGTTTTTCATATAAAGTATTTTCGTAATTTTAAACTTTGGAATAAAACTGTATATTTTATAATAAACCCCATTTTCATTATTGCCGTCACACATACAATGCACCAATCATTCAGATCATAACGGTATTAAGTGCTGCATTACACGGAGTACAGCATGGAAATATTACTAACACTAGCAATACAATAGATTATCAATAAATTTTTTTTTATTTTAACCTCTATCTATCCTTTACAATGCTATATACAGTACCTAACCTACCTCTAAATTATTTTAAATTTATCTAAATGAAGATCTAGAAACATGGCGACTTCACAACGATTCGTAATGATAGCTCTTTCGGTTGTGGTTGCTCTACTACTACAAACTACCTTAACAGACGCTAAATGCAACAGAAAAATTAAGAAGGCGCTTATCAACGCTCATAACGACTACAGGAGGGACCTTCCAGGATCAATGGCTAACGGTGAAAAACTTCCCAGACCATCAAAACCTCTGTGTCCATTGGTAAGTTCTAAGGGACTCTAAGGCCATGGTGTTTCCATCTGTTAGACCTTCTTAATTTAAGTAATTTAAAGTAGTTATTTAATAACTACATTTAATAAACACATTTTTCAATTATTGGTTAGTTGACTGAAGAATATGAAATCAAATGTGGTGTGAGAAATGTGACATGTCACAAACTTAGTTCTTCTTTCACACATGTGACCTGCGTTTCGCTGACTAATCCATGCCCTTCGCATAGTTTGTCAAAATGCATAGGGTCATTGCCGAATCTAAAAAAAAACAGAAATATTGTCTACAGAATCCAATATGTTTCGGTTATTCCACTGGTTCTCGTTATGGCTATCTCCAAACATGTACATGTACAGTTGCTAATTTGTGCAAAGTGGTGGATGTGGAAAAAATCCGACAAAAACTGAGGCACTAGGCTCTAATTAATTTTTACAGTAATTGCTCTGTCAGTGACATATTTAATATTAATTTGATGTCATTTTACATGTCATTTACATTTTTTCAGAAATGGAATAACAAAATTGCACGTGAAGCCGAGAAGTTAGCAGAGAGTTGCAATTTCAATCATGTTATTCATGAGTTCAAAGGGAAAAAAATGGGACAAAATCTATACATGTGTGAGTTATTTATATATTTACAAGAAGGAAACTCCTGGAACAGTGTTTCCAGCAGTGGGAGTGGGATACTGGGGAGTTTGAGACCTTGTAGGTAGAGGCAGATGATTTGGATTGAAAGTTTCAATGCATGTTTGCTGTGGATACACCAACAGCTTTAAAGAAAAAGAACAGACCATCTGCATCTTCTCAAAATGAATGATGAGAGGAAAGGTAAGGTCAGGAGTGAGGATCGCAGAGCAAGATGGTGGAGGTTTACTTGACCCCAATGTTGTGATAGTAGTCAAGGGCGAATAATACATAGAATTACTACTAGCCTTGAATCCAGAAGCTTCCCCACCTGGGAATGATCTCAGCCTGGATCCAAGTTAAATACTTTTATAACTATGCTGACTTCATCTCTCATAGAAGCTGTAGCAGACAAAGTCCATGGTAGTGGTGGTTCTTCTGGTCAGGATGCTACCAGGTCGCTTGATTCCAGTGCCCACTTGCACAATGCTGTAGGTCGTAGGAGCACTGGGTTCAAAACTGGCTAATTATGTTTAGTACCAAGGGATGACATAAGGAACATATGTCAAATAGGCTTTTAGCCCTGATCAAATGCCTAGGAGTGCATCCAGTTGGAATGGGTGAGACTCTTTTACAATGGATCCTTGGTAAGGCTTTGGTGGCAGGCATGGGAGTAGTAAACATTATAGAAGTGAACATTATAGACAATCTTTGTGCAGTGGTTTAGGTATGTATGGAGGGTGACAATCCACTTCTTTTGGGAACTGCTTATAGGCAATGATGTTACAGGATGGGGAGTGGGGGTGTTGATGATTGATGCCCAAAACGCTTTCAATGCCATAGCTCGGTAGTAGTTAAAAAAGAAAGAATCAGATTCGAAGGATTTACAATTCGGGAGGTAAAAGTTTGAAGCACTAGTTCTGGTACTGTAAGAGTGTGTATCGCGTACTCTGTTGAATATTTGTTTTAGGTAATTGGGACACTTACCATTATACACTTTATGCACATGGTTAAGGCGTAGCTGCTTAACTCTACTCTACTCTACTCTAAGTTAAGTAGTCCAGATTCAGAAAAGTCATCTGGAGTTAGGTCGTCTTTAATAAACGGTAATGTACTGCTGTATAAACTATAAATGTACTACTTTATTCTGAGCTACTTGTAATTTACATTTGAGCTGTTTTGTTTACCAAGAAGAGCATGCATAGTCCATGTGACACTGTATTAAAGAAGAGCAAAGTAAATTGTGGGAGTCAGTGTTTAAACTCTTTTTATTTCTGTATAGAAACCTAAGCCTACTGTTAACTTTCGAGAAAATAATTTTCACTGTGCTTTCTCCTGATAAGCAGTTATCCAATGTGGCGCCTAAATATTTAACTTCCTTTTTATTTCCAATCTTATGTCCATTACTAGTGACTTCAAACTTAGTTTCCTTCTTTAACTTTCTTTTGGAACCAAACAAAATACTTTCAGTCGTACCGTAGTGAATGGATAGCTTATTATCAACCAACCACTCATTACAGGATTCTAGAACTGCACTTAACTTTTGGGAATTAGGGATAGGTTCTTTATGAGAGAAAATAAGAGCACTGTCGTCAGCATATAAAATGAGTTTAAAATCGGGATATATACTACTTATCATATCATTTACATAGCATATAAAAAAAAGCAGAGGACCTAATATACTACCTTGCGTTACACCACAGGTAATCTCTTGTACAGTAGAGTGCGATTTGCTAATGACTACAGTTTGACCTCTGTCTGACAGGTAGGACTTGAACCAGACTATAGAACCTACACCCATCAGGCCTAACTTACCAAGCAGAATTTCATGATCTACAGTATCGAAAGCCTTTTGTAGGTTCAACATTACCATACCAGTATATAAACCCTTTGCGTTATTATATCTAATTGTATCAGTTAAGTTAATAAGGCAGGTGTCTGTAGAATATGAATTATGAAAACCGGACTGAAGTTCATAGATCAGATTTAGCCTACTAAGATGTGCTTCCAGCTGTAGAAAAACAGAACGTTCTAGAATTTTAGATACAATACTTAAGATACTAACAGGTCTGTAATTACAGGGTTCTACTTTACTATTCTTTTTATACAGAGGAACAACCTTAGCTAATTTCAGTTCGTCTGGTACTACATTATAGTAAAGTTTGAGTAATATTTAAGTAATAGTTTGTGATGGTAACAGATATTAAAAACACCTAAGACCGATTAAGACCGATAAAGTACCGATTGAAATAGGTTTAGTT
This sequence comes from Nemertoderma westbladi, assembly GCA_032718475.1. Classification (NCBI taxonomy): domain Eukaryota; kingdom Metazoa; phylum Xenacoelomorpha; order Nemertodermatida; family Nemertodermatidae; genus Nemertoderma; species Nemertoderma westbladi. The sequence goes on along the minus strand of JAUCBJ010001520.1, from coordinate 54,113 downwards.
TTAGGAAGTAAAAGTTCCACCAGTAAAACTTCTTCATAAATCTCTAAATCTTCCCACGATTAAAAGCTAAATCATATCGAATGTAAGTACAGACACCACCACCATGTCTGTCCCTATTCTTACGTAAAACTATGTAATTATCAATATAAATTTTTCTATATAAATTTCGCTATCATCTTGCCAAGTTTCAGAGATTGTTAAAACTGCTGGGTTAGATTTATTGATTAAAATTCGAATTTCGGAAAGTTTGGGAAGCAGAGATCGTGCGTTTAAATGCAAAAAATGCAGACCTGTTTTCTTAAAAAATTTAAAAGCTTCACTGTCAGAATCACTTGGAGTTTGCAGAGGCGATGTGAGGAATGAATCGTCGGTATCTGATTCTAAAATAGTATCATGAAATGGAAGAGTTCGGTAAAAAATACAGCTATTGGAGAGAAAACTTGTCTCAAGGTTGGTATGGGTATGGGATGAGGCATTTTCCCTTAGACCATGACCTGCACTGCAAATCAGGTGGGGTTGTAGTGCGGCATAACAATGCGGGCCGTGGTGCCCAAGTTTACCTGTTGTCCAACTGTGGATCATTGCTGACTTCATCTGCATTCATCCATGATCTTCTTAACTACAACACAAGCAAATAGAACAGTAAAAAAACAGCAGTTAAAAAACATCAGCATCACCCATGCTTACCCTCATCCTCATCACCCAGGGATAACAACATGTTTCTGTTGATTATCCGTTCACCATGCTTTCAAGATATAGATAATTTTATATATAATAATATAAAGATAGACCAAGAGGTCGCTGTTGCTATGTCTAATGTCTAAGTGTTCCACCTTGGTGTAGTGGTTGCATTGAATTCACATCTCCCGTAGGTCGTGGGTTCGATCCTCACATGGGCCAGGGCAGTTTTCGTTTCGGCACGAATGCTTTAAAGGGACCAGCCAGGGCGCATCTCTATCTTGCATCCTTAAGTGGTAGCTAAATGAGTACTGGAGTTTCCTCTGGGGAGTAAAGTTCTGGGGGGGGGGGCGCTCTGGAAATAACTGGCACTGGCACTCGTCAGACTTTGTGCGTAATCCCTGTCCTGGTGGCCGAAGAAAATTTACTATACTTTACTTTTTAATGGGAAATAGTAGAGGAGAATGATGCTTTTATGTGTATGTACCTGGAAGTAAGAAGTACAAGTGCTAAAGGCCAGTTGTTTTCACTAGTAAGAAATATGAATATTTTATTTAATGAGATAAGAATAAAATTTGGAGACTGAAATACCACAATGGCTCAAACACTAGGTCATTGATTTCATGTTAATGGGTGTATTCTTTGCAGGTTCGTCTAGTAGTGGAGGAAACTGCATCGAAAATGGTTTAGATGTGGTGAAACCTTGGTATGATGAAGTTAGTCTCTATAATAAGTGGGAACCATTGTCAAATTCAAATTTCCAGGGTATTGGACATTTTACACAGGTAACATCTAAAACCTTCATTATCATGAATTTATATATTTGTATATTGAGTTGTTGCAGATTTACCTTACAAAGGTAAAATTTGTAACTTGACTGAACTCATTTGTGGTCATTCATGATAGTTTTATAGCTGGAATAACCACCGACTAGACACTGATATATATATTTTTTTTTAATGAAACTAGAATGAAGAGTTGAGTTTCAGGTAGCATTGGAATCCATCTTGATTCATTTAGTACAACAAAAGTGGTTCTAAGTCTACACCCATCGACAAGTAACAAAAAGAAAGGGTATCGCATCGAGCTTTCTGCCTCTCCTAGAGAGGCCTTCATCAGGCTTTATTAAAGTTACAATGTGTTGGCAAGTTTTATTAAAGTTAGAAGTTAATGCGATACCCTTACTTTAACTTCTCTCATTAACTTCTAACTTTAATAAAGCCTGATGAAGTCCTCTAGGAGAGCCAGAAACCTCGCTGCGATACCCTTTCTTTCACCCCCACCTTACGTATGTTCTTTAAATACATCTTGATTCATAATACAAATTATAAGGATCGCAATCAATAAGAAACAGTGTTGCGATTTGTACTCCGAACAGTAGGGCCTACCGTAGTAAATTAACAGTACAACAGAATGGAATACATACTGTATAATTAATATAAACCAACTGTAACCAATGGATGATTCGAGAATCAAGGATTTAAGAGAATCAAAACAATTTCTCTTTGTAGGAAAGGAATCTAATACTGGTACACCTTCATCAAAAGTCTACTATATTGGTAGAGGCTTAGGTCCTCTACTGAAACCATTAGACAACGACAAATATGATAAAGATTTCACTAAACTATTCCATTGAAACCTGATTATTTTTTATTTATAATGAAATGCAAACGTAACCTTCTCCTTTTCCATAAGAGATAAATAATATTAGTAATTCACCGAGATAACATCAATAGCCCCATCTCAAAAGATTTTCCAATTTTGTTGCAGGTGATCTGGGGTAAAACAAAGATGTTTGGGTGTGCTGTTAAGGTTTGCCCCACCATGACCCTGGTAGTCTGCGACTATTACCCAGCTGGAAACATGATTGGTGAATATCCATATGATACGTAAAGATTATAGAACAGCATCCTAAATTGTCATGTGGGCTGATATAATTTTTGAGATTTTTCAAAATACCCTTACTTGTTGCATGCTAATTAATATATATCTATTTATACTTGTGTAAGTGTTCGGTATCAGAGTGTCGAACGACCGGGAAAACAGGAAAAGGCCGGGCAAAAATTAAACAGGGAAAAACCTGGAAAATGCCTAGGAAAAATATCATGTAATCGGGAAATTTTCTTATTTTGAAAAACATGTTCAAAGTTAGTAAAATAATTACCGATTTTTTATTTATTTTTATTTATTTATCATTTATTTATTAAAAATTAAAAGGTAGAAGGTGAAACCTTATTGCACCCGTAATATCAAAGAAGGCAGTCGTTGTTAAAAAATATACTAAAGATAATACAGTACTGTTAAAAAAAGTACTAATCAGCCACTAAATAAGCCACTATTAATCAACACACATGTCAATAAAATAAACCGCACAAATAAAAGGTATTGGGAATGGTTGTGCTCATAGACAAGCCTTTTATTGATAAAAGGTTTTTAATGATAAAAGGATTTTATTGATAAAAGGTTTTTATTGATAAACTTGTTGTAAATTGTTGCTAAAACTTATGTGAAAACTTTATGCTAAAACTTTACTAAACTTGTATTTATCGCTAAGACTTTTCTAAGCATAATACTGTACACTAATTCTGATATATACCGGTACTTTTTTCCTGTAAGGAACAGCATATATTTTTTGACAACATATAATTTGATAAATAATAATCTTTATAATAATGGTGAGAATTTATATAATTTGGTGATGGTTAAAAATATTTACTCCAAATTTTTTTTGTTCACAACACCCATTTTTCGTTGGGGGTGCTTGCTAAAATATATATACATATACATGTGTAAGTGTTCGCTATAATACAAATAATTAATCTTTAAAATGGTGATATTGTGTTTATATTATTTGGTGCTGGTTAAAAGTATTTATCCCGCGATCAGTTCATTCAGATCAGTTCACATTTCAATTCATTATTAAAATGATATCATTATAGTATCTTTATTAAAGGGAAGTTCTATTGCATTTTTTTCATTTGTAAAGCTACTGTTCTGAAATTTTATTACAATGATCTGTGATCTATAAATATCAACATGATGTGAGGATGGTATTCTTAGTATATAGAATTGATAGCAAGTGACTTCCATTGGTTTTGGCGGTTGCTGTGTATCACCCTCAATTTGTTCCCATTTTTACATTCACAGCAACGTATATTGGCAAGTAATATGCACCGATCAGTGTCTGATTAATCTGTCAGTAATTCTACCATCCATCCTTAATTTAATTGGATCGGGCTGCTGTTTTTTTCAGACCATCGGAATGTAGTCAGAAGGGCTACAGGATCTTAGTTATTATTCTTAATAAATAAATATTGTTATTCAATTATTTGGGGGTAGTGGGTAGGGGAGGGGGTATACTAGAGGGTATCCTCAGGGGAAATGAGGTTCGTTGTATATTTACGCTGGTTTTTAAGTTTTGATGGTGATACTTTTCTTAATTAGAAGGTTGTAACTAGCTCTACCTATAATTTTGAAATCATGTGATCATGTTCGATTGCATGATCATGTACCGTGGAATGACGAGGGTAGGCGACGGGTATTCCAGTCCGGGAAGACCTAACCAAGTGTTCTAAGGCTCTCACATTCAAGCATTCGGATTTGGTGGCAAGGGCAATGTGGCAATAAGGGCAATTTTAAACTTTCGGGAATAAAGCTTGCAAAGTTAGTGTATAGGACTGTGGGGCGAGACAAAACTGCGAGGCATCAGCGAACTATTATAATTATACTATGGCCATTTTCTAGTGTGTGTCGGAAGCCAATATACAACTAGCCATAGTATAATTATATTGTTCGCTAGGATGGCTTGCAGCTTTTGCTGCTTTGAAGGCCCCACTCCTGTTGGTTTGCGGATTATAGCCTTTCAGAAAGAATTGTTGCACCTAGAAATTGTAACATCGAGAAAGGACAAGCATCGATAAACAATATGAATATTCGAGCACGATTATTAATGTCCAACTTTACAAGGTCTTGTATATGTGTATGTGTATGTTAGAGTGTATTATCGTTAGCAGAGGCGTAGCGTGAGTTCTCAGCACATGGGGGTAACCTAACTTTTTTTTTACTAAAATTTTAATGCAACATTTATTAATAATTACCAGCGTAATTACTGATCTAAGAAAAAGTAATGGGAATTCAACATAATAAACTTCTAGATCGTTGATTGGATAAATATTTTATTATCCGCATTTTTGGAAGGTTGATTGGATAATAACTTTATTTTGTCCGCAAAATAATGCGGACATAAAGTCTTCATTATCCGCACTTTTGCAGACAATAAAGGGGTTTAAAGAAAAATATTTATAAAAACGTTCTAGAACAAAATATATATATTCTAGAACAAAGTATATATATTCTAGAACAAAATATATATATTCTAGAACAAAATATATATATTCTAGAAGAAAATATATATATTCTAGAACAAAATATATATATTCTAGAACAAAATATATATATATTCTAGAACAAAATATATATATATTCTAGAACATCATATATATTCTAGAACAAAATTTATTCGTTCTAGAACAAAATAGATTTGTTCTACAACAAAATTTCATTTTAAATAAAATTGATAACAAGGTCTAAAACATTACCAAATAAAAAATAACAAAAAGTATTATCGCTGTGCACCATGTTGTGCTGGAGACAAGCGGGATCGTAGTTTCAGGCCCTGGAAGGCCCTTATTAGGCGCATGTCCGTCCATACCCTAATGAATTGAACTTTAGATAGATAAATATCAATAATTATAGATTAATTTAATTAATCATGCAAGTTAGTAAAAAAAACCTTTCCAGTAAATTTATTTATTTAATTCATATCGTACATTATACAAAAAAATATATAAGTACAGAGTTGTAGGCCCTACGTAAAATAGCACAAATAACATTATAAAGCAATACATAGAATAGCAATACAAGAGTAAATGAGACATCGACAAGTGATTAATTAGCTCATATATTTAATAAAATAGCATTAATTTCCTCCAAACTGAAACCGGGAATTTCTAAAAGACCTAAATTATAATCTACAATTTCTCTACAAAGCGGAATTATTGAATTGGAACGATTGTCAGGGTACCAAGTAACTGAGTTACAAACATGTTTAGACACGGAACTGAAATCTACGTTACATTTACTACAAATACGCCGCAAATTAGCACCAGAAACTGTACGATAATCAAACAAACTTAGTGAAGCTAAAAAATATAAGGAAGGTTTATTACTAGATAATAGAGACTGGGCAAACGTTACGAATCTACTACATAACACTGTATGGATGTACAAAAGGCACAATACCCTCAACTATGTAACGATGGGTATTTACCGGTAATCCCCACACCAAACGTACATTAATTTGCCATGATGTCATTAAACGTACAACATCTGACCAAAGATCCCACAGAGTACTGCCATAAAAACTAGTACAGTAAATACGCTGCAAAACTGATAAACAATGTGGATGTGAAAAATAGAATTCCCAACATAAGCTCACCAATTTACCTATAAATTTACCACGTTTAACTGTAATGTTTGCACCAAATTTACCACTGAAATGAAAAACATTACCTAAGTGTGTTGCCTGTTTAACCCACGGCAATACTGTATTGTTAAGTAAAATATTACAGTTAGGAGGTGACCAAGAAAAACCGAAAGGAATGCACTTACTTTTGCTTTTGTTTGGGTCCGTGTTGGTACTAAAAGACATATTGTTTTCGGCCGCGAAATTACTACATATATTCAACATTTTCTGTAAACCAGCAATAGACGGACACAATAGTAAAATGTCGTCCGCGTACACTAAAACCCCAAAATACCTAGATCCAATGTGGCACCCAATTCCAGAATCCCTAAGACGCACAACAAGTGTATTTAAGATTACACAAAAAAGCAGCGGTGAAGCCACTGACCCCTGCCGCACACCATTAGTAATAGGGAACTCTTCAGAGGATGATGAACCCCATCTAACACAACACGTTTGCCCGCGGTACATGAATAGCAACATTCTAAGGAATAACAAGGAGAAGCCTTTCTTAATCAACTCCAAAAATAGTGAAACCCAGTTGACCATATCAAACGCCTTAGATAAATCCAGGAAGCAACCATACACCGGCATAGAGAATCGGGAATAGAACGAGATCACCTCACTAGCTGCCCAGCTACATGACGTCGTACTCTACTCGAACCTTTTTGAAACCCAAACTGAAGTTCGTCTACCTGCAGAGATTCTCCCTGAGACAAAACCATAACCCACTCAAACGTCTTCAGGATCAGTGACGATATTGCAATTGCGCGGTAGTTCGACGAACTCGCCGCATCGACAAGTTTATCCTTAATTAATGGAATTATCGATGACATAAGAAGAAACTTTGGAACAAAACCGTGCATCAGGCAAGTATTAAATAAACTGCGCTACTACTACTACTAGGATCGGCATGCTGCATTGCAGCTGCATTTTTAAGAAAGCTGTGCCGGCTTGTCAACAAAATTGCACCGCCACAACTCCCTATCACCCATGACATTTGCTAGATCATCCGCATCTTCAAGGCCAGTGTCCTTTAAGATGCGTCTCAAGAAAGTCATGGGCTGTCCACCATGCTTATTCACTCCATGAGGCTGCCAAAGTACAAGATTATGCACTGGCTGGTCCTCACGGCGAAAGCAATGTCCTGCAAAGCGGAGGCGATTTTGTTCTAGTGTCAAGCTTGGGGGAACCAATGAGACATCTCCAATGTTATATAGTGTCTGGTTGGAGATGTGTGCATTGTACTTGACACAATAAACCCGGCGTAGCATTCTTGTGAATGTGCCATCCAGAGATTTGGTGTCCTCAGCAGATAGAGCCCAGCATGGACTCCCGTAGAGGAGTACTGGAACTACTGCTGCTCTAAATAATCGGACCTTAAGTTTCCAATTAATTCTCGGTGACTTCCAAATCCTGGAAAGTCTATTCAAGGCTGCCCATGCCTTTCCCTTACGTATTCGAAGGTCCTCACCTGACTTCCGGATCCATGATCCCAGGTAACAGAAGTCGTCCACATGCTCAAGCATACCATCCTTTGAGCTTATGCTCATCCGATCAGAGACTTGCTGAGGACTTTCAAAGTTAACTGTCAAAATTTTGGTCTTTCTGGAGTTAATAAAAAGACCAACACTAGAAGCAGCATGTTCAAATGAGCTGAGGAGCCGTTGGGCTCCCTCTAGTGATTCTGAGAGTACTCCTAAGTCATCAGCAAAGTCTAGATCAGTTAGGTACTTGGCAGGATTTCCTCGACTTCTGGAGCCAGTAGGTGGAGTTATCATCACCCCATCATCATTATGATGATCTAAGGACATGCGTAGAACATAGTCAACCACAATAATGAACAAGAATGGTGCAAGTGTGTCTCCTTGGAGGACGCCCCATAACACTTCAAATGGTTCTGTGTCACCGTCAACAGTAGACACAAATGTTGTCGAACCATCGTATACTGATCTTATTGCTGCAATAATTTCATCAGGAATCCCATATAATGAAAGTATGCTGAACATACGTGAGCGAGAGACTGAATCAAAGGCCTTGAAGAAGTCAACAAAGATAACAGCCAGATGCCTGTCTTTCTTTTTTGATAATTCTTCAATTATCCTTGTGTGTGAAGTGCCAAAATGGGCTCCATGGTACCACGACCCTTACGGAACCCATTCTGATTTCCACGGAGCAGTCTCTCAATGGGATCCCTGATGCGATTTAATAGAATCCTATTGTATAGCTTTGCAGCAATCGAGATCAATGAGATTCCCCGAAAAGAACCATAGAGTGTTAGGTTGCCCTTCTTGGGAACTGGCACCAACTTATTTGTTTTCATTTCTTGTGGGACTCTAGTTGTTCGGTACATGTCTACTATGATGGGATAGATGAGCTTTAAACACTCAGGTATTTTAAAGACCTCAGGGGAACACCATCTACTCCACTGGCACGATTGGTCTTAATGCTCTTTGCAGCAGCCTTCACTTCTGCAAAGGAGATATCGCCAATGGGAATATCTGGGAGTACAGACTCAGACACTTTTACTTCTATAAAGTTATCAGGCAATACCCTGTCATTATTGAGGAGCTTTTCAAAGTGGGCTTTCCAACCATTGAGGCGATTGGCTGGTGATTCAGCCTTAACCTTTGTGGTTGGTTGGCTTTTCCGCCCAGTAAGCAAGTTGATCTAGTGGATGCGATAAAACCTCAGATGCGTTCAAGAAACAATCCGAATTAAAATCACCCACAACATCGGACTTACCAGACTGGAGTTTATTTATTGCGGCAGAAACTAACTGGGGGGTTATCCATTCCATATCCTCATGATTTAAGTTATCTATACCATCTTTAATGAGAGATTCTAAATGAGACATGTCATCATTATAATTCTGATTGTAAAGCTGGGAATAAATGGAGGCAAATTTATCCGAAATCCCATTGGGGTCATTGACCCCATCCACGGACATACTAAGGTTGGATAGGTTCCCCCTATGCCTCTTAATTTCAGCAAAAATATCGGAACCACTTTCTAGACAGGCTTGCATGAATTTATCTCTACGAATGGAATCTACATTGCATTTCAAACGCCGCACTGCGTATTTGTATTGCGCTCTTGATACTCTTCTTAAATGAAATAAATTGCTCTGTGACTCATTAGGCCTCCCGGCCGAGATCCAAACGCTATGCCAAAATAAACATTCCTCCTTATAAGGGCGGACATGCTCATTCCAGCCAGGCATTACTGGCGTACCTGTCCTACTATTGGGAGGGGAGGGACGAGGGAGACACTGCGATGCGTCATTCAACGCCTCTGTCAGATTATACACAAACGATTCAATATTACTTACATGAGAGACATCGACACAAAACAAATCATTGCACAATGCACAATTTATACCAGCGATACCATCTACATTAGATCTTAAAACATTGACGAATTCAGATTTCTGAACATTGGAGGCTCGTCTAAAACTTGGCTTACCAATAAAATTTTGTGAAGCCAGATCCGTATCACCACCGTTATCTAAACTATCTACATTACATTTAACAAATACCGGACTATGATTAGAAAAATTTGAACCAATGTGTGTTACCCCACCATCTGTACAATAATCAGCCAATGCACCCGAAACTAAAAAATGGTCAAGTGTAGACGCAAATGAATTGTTATTAACAGTGTGTAGGTATGTAAAATCGACCGGATATGTAGACCACATATCTACAAGACCAAGGGAATTAATAAAAGTCTGTAATAATTCGACATGTGCTGTATTCGAGTAAAATCGGCATTAAAGTCTCCTACCAACATAACATTACAGCAATTAAGTCTCGTAATTATCTCTCGTATATCATTAAGAATAGTTAAAAACTCATCTGACACAGCAGTTAAAGATCTACTGTCGGTTGGAAAGTAAACATTAACAATGGCTAGAGTAGAGCTCGGCAATGTTAACTTAATCGCATGTAAACGGTGGTTCTGAGACGTAAAATAATTTACATATTTACATAACTAATTTTTTACTAAAATCGACAAACCACCCGAGGGTCGGCCAGACTGCGAAGGGTTAATAAAAATCGCAGGTTCGTTAAAACATTTAAACATTGGTTCAAATTCCTTGCGGATATAATTTAGGTTATCCTTTAAAACAAAGTGTTCTTGCAAGCACAGTATATCAGATCCGAAGGACAAACATTTTATTAAATCTATCTTATCTGGCCCAAACCCGGTGCTATTAAAAGACCTCACAGAAAGGTTAGAAATCGAGGAATCCATTATAAATAAATATATAAAAAGTTAAGAATACCAACAGCCAAACCAACTGAGTTTCAATGACCCTGACTCTCACCACCTCTCACCATATCCCTTGGCGTGTAGAACCACGGCCGAACGCAGACCCCGTGGTCCCAGACCGAAGGTTCCTTAGCAGCGTCAATTTGATGAGCGGGGATTGCGATCCGTAAGCTAGCTATACGGGCATCTACGTGCGAAATCTTGCGGACGGCGCTCGCAGAGATATTGATACCAGCTGCTGCTAAATCGTCGACGAGATGCTCTGTAAGAGTCCCTACATCCACACGGAATACAAAAATATACTTTGGTGCCGCTCTCGACTTCCTATTCCTGGTGGTTCCCGTATTCTTCACCGTACCGACGACGCACTCCCGATGATGACGTTCTTTACGTGGTTGGACTTCCAACTCTTCTGGTCGTGGCATCTTCTGAGGGGTATTTGGTCGCGGTCTCTTCTTACTGCCTGGGGTTCCTCCGAGGACGGAGAACCTGTTCGCCACAACCATCTCCGAACCTACCCGTGGACCTCGAATACCTCCCCCAATAGAACCAAGGTTAAGGTAGGGTGGGGCCATGGACCTAGCAACCTGTGGCGGTCTATGGGCCGAGGAAGATCCACCTCGAAGGGTGGCCGCACTGTACGAATCTTTCCACCAACTTGCCGGAGACTGACTTCGTTGAGTACCAGTAGTAACATGTCCCTGTTTGGGAGGTTCCCCCTGGGTTGATACTGAAGTCGAAGGTAATCTAGGAGAGGAGAGCGACGACAAATCAATCTTCTCCATAATCGAGTTATGAATTGTGTCTAGCTTCGCGTCCATCAATGCTAACCGTGTAACACTATCTATCTCCGTAACATTTCTTATGCCCGCATTACCGCCTGAACCTTTCGAACCTAGTGCCGAAGGGAACGTTGGCAGTGACAGGGCAGCTATCGCCTCGACCGCAATAACTGGGAGAAACCCAAAACTATCTAGTTCCTTCAGTTTGTCCCAGATATCTTTAAAATTCGCCGCACTGGCAGTACGCTCACCGGTATCTTGTCTGTTAATAACACGGTCCCCGTATTTCTCAAATAAACACTGTTTAGCAGCGAAGACTTCCTAGGACACAAAGCTGGACAAACAGAATTCGCTAGTCACTGCAGTAGTTCTCGAAACAAGACCTTGCATGATCACAGAGAGGCACGAATTAACTATAATGATCTTCGGATTGACATTATCCATATCCATTGACTGAGACACACTGCCAGACGCCTCCGCCCGGCGCACCACCGGGCCACTAGAAGGAGGAGTGACCATAGCCAGATAGCAGTAACGTCTGTACTGTTATTCAGTTATTGGTCAGTCTGTGATTCAGTATTTAGTATTTATTCAGTATACTGCCAGTTTTACTTTACCACGCAATAATCTAAAAAATAAAAAATATGTACAGAAGTACCGCAAAGTCCCAGAGTCAGATGGAGAACTGGTAATGCAATGATGTGAAGTCCCAAAGTGAGATGGTGAACTAGTAATGCAGTGAAGTCCTAAAGTGAGATGGTGAAATGGTAATGCAATGATGTGCCAGAATACACTATTGTCTTTGTACGGTTTGACGTGTTCCGTTCGAAGACTTGCCATTGGCTGGATTGTTAGTCTTATTACTATAAAGACAGGACGCAGCGGCGCAATGGTCGAAAAATATACATTGTTATCTCTTAAAGAACTGAAAGTATGTAAAACATTTGAATCGTTAATATCCCATACACATGTTACGTTATTTTCAACGAAAAAATTATTTATAACGCAGACGTGCATTGTAAATCTATCAAAATCAGCATTGAGATTACCAGCCTAAATAAATGTATTACACCCTGAGTTGGAAATTATATTATTCACTTTACATAATACAGATAATAATTCATCAGATACTGTGTTTACAGAACGGGTATCTACTGGAAAGTAGGAGTTAACAATCAAATACATCCATACAAAGTGAGATGGAGAACTAGTAATGCAGTGAATTCCCAAAGTGAGATGGTGAACTGGTAATGCAATGATGTGAAGTCACAAAGTGAGATGGTGAACTGGTAATGCAGTGAAGTCACAAAGTGAGATGGAGAACTGGTAATGCAAGGATGTGAAGTCACAAAGTGAGATGGAGAACTGGTAATGCAGTGATGTGAAGTCCCAAAGTGAGATGGAGAACTGGTAATGCAATGATGTGAAGTCACAAAGTGAGATGGGGAACTGGTAATGCAATGATGTGAAGTCACAAAGTGAGATGGGCAACTGGTAATGCAATGATGTGAAGTCACAAAGTGAGATGGAGAACTGGTAATGCAGTGATATGAAGTCCCAAAGTGAGATGGAGAATTGGTAATGCAGTGATGTGAAGTCACAAAGTGAGATGGAGAACTGGTAATGCAATGATGTGAAGTCACAAAGTGAGATGGAGAACTGGTAATGCAATGATGTGAAGTCACAAAGTGAGATGGAGAACTGGTAATGCAATTATGTGAAGTCACAATGTGAGATGGTGAACTGGTAATGCAATGATGTGTAGTCACAAAGTGAGATGGTGAACTAGTAATGCAGTGAATTGCCAAAGTGAGATGGTGAACTAGTAATGCAATGATGTGAAGTCACAAAGAGAGATGGGAACTGGTAATGCAATGATGTGAAGTCACAAAATGAAATGGTGAACTAGTAATGCAGTGAAGTCCCAAAGTGAGATGGTGAACTAGTAATGCAGTGAGGTCACAAAGTGAGATGGAGAACTGGTAATGCAATGATGTGCCAGAATACACTATTGTCTTTGTACGGTTTGACGTGTTCCGTTTGAAGACTTGCCATTGGCTGGATTGTTAGTCTTATTACTATAAAGACAGGACGCAGCGGCGCAATGGTCGAAAAATATACATTGTTATCTCTTAAAGAACTGAAAGTATGTAAAACATTTGAATCGTTAATATCCCATACACATGTTACGTTATTTTCAACGAAAAAATTATTTATAACGCGGACGTGCATTGTAAATCTATCAAAATCAGCATTGAGATTACCAGCCTAAATGAATGTATTACACCCTGAGTTGGAAATTATATTATTCACTTTACATAATACAGATAATAGTTCATCAGATACTGTGTCTACAGAACGGGTATCTACTGGAAAGTAGGAGTTAACAATCAAATACATCCATACCTAAAAGGGCATCACGAAATGGGCAGGACAGAATTGGCGGTTGTATTGGAATCTGCGACTTAGCTATCGACTGTTCCAAGACTTTCATTCTATCTATAAGATCGTTATGAAATCCCTCCATCATACTCTCGAGTCCCAAAAGTCTTACCTTTTGTTCTGCATCTACTCGTCTATCGGCAATGCATTTAATCGCTGGAAGTGATAAAGCTTATAACGCATTTACTGCAATAATCGGCAAAGACCCTTGACTTTCCAGCCCTCTAACCTTGTCAATAATATCCAATGCATTCGCTCTCGCTGCTTATCTCTCTGCCTTATCACGGCGGTTGATTGGTTCTGTATTGTCGATTTTGAAAAGAGTTTCTTTCGCACTCCAAATGTCCACAGGTACGAAATGCACCACACTATGGATTCCACAACACTAGACGCAAGACCTACTTCGATGAGCGAAACAACTGAGTTAGGCCCATTCCTGACCTGGGAGTCACAATTAACGCCGATTACATCTCCATTACTAACAATCATCCTACCCAGCACCCCTTACACAACTGAGGGCAGCCAGGTCAGCAGGTAGGCCAAAATTGTACAGGCAGTACAGACGTGCAGTGCAGACGTAGGTAAGTAAGGCAGTATTAGAGTATTAGAGTTTTAGTTTAATTTTGATACAATTTTTATACTACTGTAGCGATGTTCCCAGCATGGTAACAGCATGTTAGGTCCCAAAGTGAGATGGAGAACTGGTAATGCAGTGAGGTCACAAAGTGAGATGGAGAACTGGTAATGCAGTGAAGTCACAAAGTGAGATTGAGAACTGGTATTGCAGTGATGGGAAGTCACAAAATGAGATGGAGACCTCGTAATACAATGATGTGAAGTCACAAATGAGATTGAGAACTGGACATCAGTGAGGTCACAAAGTGAGATGGAGAACTGGTAATGCAGTGAAGTCACAAAGTGAGTACGAGAACTGGTAATGCATTTTTAAGTGAGATGGAATCAGCATAACAAACTTGTGCTAATCGTGTTTCTGCTCATTAATTTCTGGTTTGAATGAGTGTATCTGTATGCATACGGTTCAATATTTGGCAGAACAGACCATATCTCCCCTGACTGAATAGATTTGCATAAATTCCAATCAGGTAGGTAGGTAGGTATAAATAATTATTTTACTTTTCTATTACCTATTGTACTGTGAAATGAGGTCAAACTTTCTCAAAATTATGAATTTAACTCAGCCTCACGCCCAATGCACTGCTGCTGTTAATACATGAGAAAACATAATTATCAAAAATTGGACAATTTCTTTGCAAAATGGCCAATCATTGATCACAAGATACAAAATTATAATTATGAGATCTTTAGAAAAAACATCAGACAAATTTATTTATATACCAAAGTTTTAACAAAAATTTCCTGGGATTTCTTAATAAGACATTAATTACTTTCATTGATCTCGACTATAAAATTATATAAGCCAAGATGAGGTTGTGATGACGTGACCTATACATTTATTTCTAAAATAAATTTCAAACTTGTAATATTGTTTATGATTTTGCTAAGAAGACTGCAACAGGTTTGTATGTACTGTTTATTTTAATTTAGCTATATATATATGATGAATGACGTGGACGTGGTGTTACATGGAAGTGTTTCCTCGCGGACTTTTCATCCCGGGTTATATATGAAGAGACCATATCTCCATGTAATTTTACTTTTCTACATATTATTTTTCTGAGAAAGCGACTATACATTGATTTAAATTTTTAATTTACCTCTGCGTCATGCCCAATGTACTGCAGCTGTTAATACATAGAAACATAATTATCAAAAATTGTACAATTCCACAGAAAACAATTTGCAAAATGGTCAATCATTGATCACCAAATACAAATTCTAACTATGAGATCCTTAGAAAACATACCCGACCAATTTGTATGTAACGTTTTCTATACCGAATTTATAACAATAGCTGTTATCCACCCAAAAATGTATTTAACAAATTTTCTGGCGACTTCTTAATAAGACATAATAATTACTTTCATTGATCTCAACCGGTTAGAATTATATATAATATAAGCCGAGGTAATGAGCTCTACGTTTATTTGTAAAACTTGATAAAAAGGTTTAAATTCTGCAAAAGAAGACTGCAACAGGTACGACGGTACGTATACACTGTATATTTTTATTTTGCTATATACTCCATATAGATATATAACCTAAAGACATTATCAGTAACGGGATGTGTGTGCCTTTGTTTAAATTTGTTTTCCAAAATTTGTAATTTTTATGGGATTAGCAGATTTAATTTAAGGAAACCGTCAAACTGACCTTCTTTAAGGGCCTGACAGTCTTCTTATAGCCAGCTTTCTGGCTTTCTAGTATGTAAAATTTGGGGAGTTTCCACAAAAATATATCACTCTTTATTAACAAAAACTTTTCGTAGGTATAGTTTTCATATAAAGTATTTTCGTAATTTTAAACTTTGGAATAAAACTGTATATTTTAAAATAAACCCCATTTTCATTATTTCCGTCACACATACAATGCACCAATCATTCAGATCATAACGGTATTAAGTGCTGCATTACACGGAGTACAGCATGGAAATATTACTAGCACTAGCAATACAATAGATTATCAATAAATTTTTTTTTTTATTTTAACCTCTATGTTTCCTTTACAATGCTATATACAGTACCTAACCTACATCTAATTAATTTTAAATTTATCTAAATGAAGATCTAGGAACATGGCGACTTCACAACGACACAACGTAATAATGATAGCTCTTTCAGTTGTGGTTGCTCTACTACTACAAACTACCTTAACAGACGCTAAATGCAACAGAAATATTAAGAAGGCGCTTATCAAAGCTCATAACGACTACAGGAGCGACCTTCCAGGATCAATGGATAACGGTGAAAAACTTCCCAGACCATCAAAACCTCTGTGTCCATTGGTAAGTTCTAAGGGACTTTAAGGCCATGGTGTTTCCACCTGTTAGTCCTTCTTAATTTAAGTAATTTAAAGTAGTTATTTAATAACTACATTTAATAAACACATTTTTCAATTATTGGTTAGTTGACTGAAGAATATGAAATCAAATGTGGTGTGAGAAATGTGACATGTCACAAACTTAGTTCTTCTTTCACACATGTGACCTGCGTTTCGCTGACTAATCCATGCCCTTCGCATAGTTTGTCAAAATGCATAGGGTCATTGCCGAATCTAAAAAAAAACAGAAATATTGTCTACAGAATCCAATATGTTTCGGTTATTCCACTGGTTCTCGTTATGGCTATCTCCAAACATGTACATGTACAGTTGCTAATTTGTGCAAAGTGGTGGATGTGGAAAAAATCCGACAAAAACTGAGGCACTAGGCTCTAACTAATTTTTACAGTAATTGCTCTGTCAGTGACATATTTAATATTTATTTGATGTCATTTTACATGTCATTTACATTTTTTCAGAAATGGAATAACAAAATTGCACGTGAAGCCGAGAAGTTAGCAGAGAGTTGCAATTTCAATCATGTTATTCATGAGTTCAAAGGGAAAAAAATGGGACAAAATCTATACATGTGTGAGTTTTTTATATATTTACAAGAAGGAAACTCCTGGAACAGTGTTTCCAGCAGTGGGAGTGGGATACTGGGGAGTTTGAGACCCTGTAGGTAGAGGCAGATGATTTGGATTGAAAGTTTCAATGCATGTTTGCTGTGGATACACCAGCAGTTTTAAAGAAGAATAACAGACCATCTGCATCTTCTCAAAATGAATGATGAGAGGAGAGGTAAGGTCAGGAGTGAGGATCGCAGAGCAAGATGGTGGAGGTTTACTTGACCCCAATGTTGAGATAGTAGTCAAGGGCGAATAATACATAGAATTACTACTAGCCTTGAATCCAGAAGCTTCCCCACCTGGGAATGATCTCTGCCTGGATCCAAGTTAAATACTTTTATAACTATGCTGACTTCATCTCTCATAGAAGCTGTAGCAGACAAAGTCCAAGGTAGTGGTGGTTTTTCTGGTCAGGATGCTACCAGGTCGCTTGATTCCAGTGCCCACTTGCACAATGCTGTAGGTCGTAGGAGCACTGGGTTCAAAACTGGCTAATTCTGTTTAGTACCAAGGGATGACATAAGGAAAATATGTCAAATAGGCTTTTAGCCCTGGTCAAATGCCTAGGAGTGCATCCAGTTGGAATGGGTGAGACTCTTTTACAATGGATCCTTGGTAAGGCTATGGCTTTGGTGGCAGGCATGGGAGTAAAACATTATAGAAGTGAACATTATAGACAATCTTTGTGCAGTGGTTTAGGCATGCATGGAGGGTGACAATCCTTATCTTTTGGGAACTGATTGTAGGCAATGATGTTACAGGATGGGGAGTGGGGGTGTTGATGATTGATGCCCAAAACGCTTTCAATGCCATAGCTCAGTAGTAGTTAAAATTGGAAGTATCAGATTTGAAGGATTTACAATTCGGGAGGTAGAAGTTTGAAGCACTAGTTCTGGTACTGTAAGAGTGTATCGCGTACTCTGTTGAATTTTTGTTTTCGGTAATTGGGACACTTACCATTATACACTTTATGCACATGGTTAACGCGTAGCTGCTTAACTCTACTATCTAAGTTAAGTAGTCCAGATTCAGAAAATTCATCTGGAGTTAGGTGGTGCCTAGGTTTGTAGTCTTCAATAAATCGTACTACTTTATTCTGAGCTACTTGTAATTTACATTTGAGCTGTTTTGTTTACCAAGAAGAGCACAGATAGTCCACGTGACACTGTATTAAAGAAGAGCAAAGTAAATTGCGAGAGTCAGAGTTTAAACTCTTTTTATTGCTGTATAGAAACCTAAGCCTACTGTTAACTTTCGAGAAAATATTTTTCGCTGTGCTTTCTCCTGATAAGCAGTTATCCAATGTGGCGCCTAAATATTTAACTTCCTTTTTATTTTCAATCTTATGTCCATTACTAGTGACTTCAAACTTAGTTTCCTTCTTTAACTTTCTTTTGGAACCAAACAAAATACTTTCAGTCGTACCGTAGTGAATGGATAGCTTATTATCAACCAACCACTCATTACAGGATTCTAGAACTGCACTTAACTTTTAGGAAATATGGATAGGATCTTTATGAGAGAAAATAACAGCACTGTCGTCAGCATATAAAATGAGTTTAAAATCGGGATCTATACTACTTATCATATCATTTACATAGCATACAAAACGCAGAGAACCTATTATACTACCTTGTGGTACACCACAGGTAATCTCTTGTACAGTAGAGTGCGATTTGCTAATGACTACAGTTTGACCTCTGTCTGACAGGTAGGACTTGAACCACTTGAACCAGTCTATAGAACCTACACCCATCAGCCCAAACTTACCAAACAGAATTTCATGATCTACAGTATCGAAAGCCTTTTGTAGGTCCAACATTACCATACCAGTATATAAACCCTTTTGTGTTATTACATCTAATTGTATCAGTTAAGTTAATAAGGCAGGTGTCTGTAGAATATGATTTACGAAAACCGGACTGAAGTTCATAGATCACATTTAGCCTACTAAGATGTGCCTCCAGCTGTAGAAAAACAGAACGTTCTAGAATTTTAGACACAATATTTAAGATACTAACAGGTCTGCAATTACAGGGTTCTACTATTCTTTTTATACAGAGGAACAACCTTAGTTAATTCCAGTTCGTCTGGTACTACATTATCTTCGATAGAGTAATTAATAATAAAAGTAATAGTTTGTGATGGTAACAGATATTAAAAACACCTAAGACCGATAAAGTACCGATTAAAATAGGTTTAGTTTTAGGAAGTAAAAGTTCCACCAGTAAAACTTCGTCATAAGTCTCTAAATCTTCCCTACGATTAAAAGCTAAATCACATCGAATGTAAGTACAGACACCACCACCATGTCTGTCCCTATCCTTACATAAAACTATGTAATTATCAATATAAATTTCTCTATCAGAAATGCTATCATCGACCCAAGTTTAAGAGATTTTTAAAACTGCTGGGTTAGATTAAATTGATTAAAATTCGAATTTCTGAAAGTTTGGGAAGCAGAGATCGTGCGTTTAAATGCAAAAAATGCAGACCTTTTTTCTTAAAAAATTTAAAAGTTTCACTCTCAGCATCACTTGGAGTTTGCAGAGGCGATGTGAGGAATGAATAGTCGGTATCTGATTCTAAAATAGTATCATGAAATGGAAGTTCAGTAAAAATACAGCTAATGCAGCGAAAACTTGTCTCAAGATTGGCACTGGCACTCGTCAGACTTTGTGCGTAATCCCTGGCCTGGTGGCCGAAGAAAATTTACTTTACTTTACTTTTTAATGGGAAATAGTAGAGGAGAATGATGCTTTTATGTGTATGTACCTGGAAGTAAGAAGTACAAGTGCTAAGCCAGTTGTTTTCACTAGTAAGAAATATGAATATTTTATTTAATGAGATAAGAATAAAATTTGGAGACTGAAATACCACAATGGCTCACTCACTAGGTCATTGATTTCATGTTAATGGGTGTATTCTTTGCAGGTTCGTCTAGTAGTGGAGGAAACTGCATCGAAAATGGTTTAGATGTGGTGAAACCTTGGTATGATGAAGTTAGTCTCTATAATAAGTGGGAACCATTGTCAAATTCAAATTTCCAGGGTATTGGACATTTTACACAGGTAACATCTAAAACCTTATTATCATGACTATATATATTTGTATATTGAGTTGTTGCAGATTTACCTTACAAAGGTAAAAATTTGTGGTCATTCTCATTTGTAGTTATTCATGATAGTTTTATAGCTGGAATAACCACCGACTAGACACTGATATATATATATTTTTTTTTAATGAAACTAGAATGAAGAGTTGAGTTTCAGGTAGCATTGGAATCTATCTTGATTCATTTAATACAACAAAAGTGGTTCTAGGTCTACACCCACCGACAAGTAACAAATATAAAGGGTATCGCATCGAGCTTCTGCCTCTCCTAGAGAGGCCTTCATCAGGCTTTATTAAAGTTAGAAGTTAATGCGATACCCTTACGTTAACTTCTCTCATTAACTTCTAACTTTAATAAAGCCTGTTGATGTCCTCTAGGAGAACCAGGAACCTCGCTGCGATACCCTTTCTTTCACCCCCACCTTACGTGTATGTTCTTTAAATACATCTTGATTCATAATAAAAATTATAAGGATCTCAATCAAATCTTTGTACTCAGAACAGTAGGGCCTACCGTAGTAAATTAACAGTGCAACAGAATGGAATATATACTGTATAATTAATATAAACCAACTGTAACCAATAGATGATTCGAGAATCAAGGCTTTAAGAGAATCAGAACAATTTCTCTTTTTAGGAAAGGAATCTAATACTGGTACACCTTCATCAAAAGTCTACTATATTGGTAGAGGCTTAGGTCCTCTACTGAAACCATTAGACAACGACAAATATGATAAAGATTTCACTAAACTATTCCATTGAAACCTGATTATTTTTTATTTACAATGAAATGCAACCGTAACCTTCTCCTTTTCCATAAGAGATAAATAATATTAGTAATTCACCGAGATAGCATCAATAGTCCCATCTCAAAGATTTTCCAATTTTGTTGCAGGTGATCTGGGGTAAAACAAAGATGTTTGGGTGTGCTGTTAAGGTATGCCCCACCATGACCCTGGTAGTCTGCGACTATTACCCAGCTGGAAACATGATTGGTGAATATCCATATGATACGTAAAGATTATAGAACAGCATCCTAAATTGTCATGTGGGCTGATATAATTTTTGAGATTTTCATAATACCCTTACTTGTTGCATGCTAATATATATCTATTTATACTTGTGTAAGTGTTCGGTATCAGAGTGTCGAACGACCGGGAAAACAGGAAAAGGCCGGGCACAAATTAAACAGGGAAAAACCTGGAAAATGCCTAGGAAAAATATCATGTAATCGGGAAATTTTCTTATTTTGAAAAACATGTTCAAAGTTAGTAAAATAATTACCGATTTTTTATTTATTTTTATTTATTTATTAAAAATTAAAAGGTAGAAGGTGAAACCTTATTGCACCCGTAATATCAAAGAAGGCAGTCGTTAAAAAGAGTAATGTTAAAAAAATACTAAAGATAATACAGTACTGTTAAAAAAAAGTACTAATCAGCCACTAAATAAGCCACTATTAATCAACACACATGTCAATAAAATAAACCGCACAAATAAAAGGTATTGGGAATGGCTGTGCTCATAGACAAGCCTTTTATTGATAAAAGGTTTTTAATGATAAAAGGATTTTATTGATAAAAGGTATTTATTGATAAACTTGTTGTAAATTGTTGCTAAAACTTATGTGAAAACTTTATGCTAAATCTTTATTAAACTTGTATTTATCGCTAAGACTTTTCTAAGCATAATACTGTACACTAATTGTGATATATACCGGTACTTTTTTCCTGTATGGAACGGCATATATTTTTTGACAACATATAATTTGATAAATAATAATCTTTATAATTATGGTGAGAATTTATATCATTTGGTGATGGTTAAAAATATTTACTCTGAATTTTTTTTTCGTTGGGTGTGCTTGCTAAAATATATATACATATACATGTGTAAGTGTTCGCTATAATACAAATAATTAATCTTTAAAAAGGTGATATAGTGTTTATATTATTTGGTGCTGGTTAAAAGTATTTATCCCGCGATCAGTTCATTCAGATCAGTTCACATTTCAATTCATTATTAACATGATATCATTATAGTATCTTTATTAAAGGGAAGTTCTATTGCATTTTTTTCATTTGTAAAGCTACTGTTCTGAAATTATATTACAATGATCTGTGATCTATAACTATCAACATGATGTGAGGATGGTATTCTTAGTACATAGAATTGATAGCAAGTGACTTCCTTTGGTTTTGGCGGTTGCTGTGTCTATCACCCTCAATTTGTTCCCATTTTATATTCACAGCAACGTATATTGGCAAGTAATATGCACCGATCAGTGTCTGATTAATCTGTCAGTAATTCAACCATCCATCCTTAATTTAATTGGATCGGGCTGCTGTATTTTTCAGACCATCGGAATGTAGTCAGAAGGGCTACAGGATCTTAGTTATTATTCTTAATAAATAAATATTGTTATTCAATTATTTGGGGGTAGTGGGTAGGGGAGGGGGTATACTAGAACAGGTGGAGGGGAAATGATGCAATAATGCAATGATGTGAGGTCACGAAGTGAGATGGTGAACTAGTAATGCAGTGAAGTCCCAAAGTGAGATGGAGAACTGGTAATGCAATGATGTGCCAGAATACACTATTGTCTTTGTACGGTTTGACGTGTTCCGTTTGAAGACTTGCCATTATTGGCTGGATTGTTAGTGTTAATACTATCAAGACAGGACGCAGCGGCGCAATGGTCAAAAAATATACATTGTTATCTCTTAAAGAACTGAAAGTACGTAAAACATTTGAATCGTTAATATCCCATACACGTGTTAAGTTATTTTCAACGAAAAAATTATTTATAACGCGGACGTGCATTGTAAACCTATCAAAATCAGCATTGGGATTGATTACCAGCCTAAAAAATAAATTTATTACACCCTGAGTTGGAAATTATATTACTCACTTCACATAATACAGATAATAATTCATCAGATACTGTGTCTACAGAAGGGGTGTCTACTGGAAAGTAGAGTTAACAATCAAATGCATCCACACCTATAATAAATTTAATAGCCTGTAAACGAGATGAGTTTGTTTTAATCATAGTGACTTGGCTATTAACCCTATTAGTACCGGGCTATATAATGTTGTACAAATACCGGGGGGGAGGGGGGGGGGGGGGGGGGTGGGGGTCATATTGACACCCCCCCCCCCCCCCCCCACCCTCTAAAATCTACAAATTTTTACGAAATCGTCTGATTTTTTGTTTGTACGCAGGTATTACTAGTCTGGATCCGACCGAAAAAAATTGCAGCACCAAAATTTGAAAGTTACATTTTTCAATACAGGTTTTCTGGGGCGCAAAAGACATTGGAAAACATTTAAAAATTATATGATTACTATAAATGGCAGTTTAGTCCTCTCTGCGTAGGAAAAAAAGGAAAAAAACAACCAACCACCACTTTTCAGTTAGAACACAAAATTTTTAATTCACTTATACGATGCTATAAATTCACATTTTCAGGTTTTCTAGGGCGCTGATTCTAATGGAATACATTTCTAATATGCCAGATCATAGCTACTTGTATTTTTCGGCGTAATTTGGCAAATTTTGGTGCTAGCACCAAATTTCGTACCCTTCACCAAAAAGTACAAGTTTGTAAGCGGATTAAATTCCGTGCACTACCCACCGAAAATGGGATTAGTGGCATTTTACCAATATAGTTGGTGAGGTGAGATTACCAATAATCTCACCTCATAACCAACTGGGGGAGGGGGGGGGGGGGCGATACACAGAGAGAGCTACAGAGTTAAGCCACAGAGAGAGGTGAGAGGTCAAACCACCTCAGAGGGAGAAACAAGCTAGTGAGGCTAGCACCAAGGGGTAACGCCAACAGGGAGTGGCGAAGTGACAATTAACAGATAAGCCAATAGTGGGCAGGAAAGCACATTGGGGAGGACAAGAGCGCATCCATTGGATATTAAGGCCGCCCGGTAGTGTAGGGCTAAAGTAATATGTGTCAATGATATAACCCTTGTAATTACTGATTATTAGTTAGTTGATTCCCTTACGATTGTGAGACCGGAATAGTTTTTGACCGCCGTTACCGTTTGCTGTTTAATTATCAATTGCTGTGATTATCAATACTGACAACTAACTCTGTTGTAGTCCATCGGCCTTTGGCCAAACATATATCCAGCCTTCAGCCCAGCATCCCAGCGTCCCAGCGACGCAACGACGCGTACAAACAACACGTGAGTTGAGTAAACCATGGCACCCGGCGGCGTACGAGAGGGGGGGGGGGGGGGGCAGAGAATGTCCCACGAGCGTCGGCGGATACTGTGCGCGGTGAGTTAAGTGAACTGTGGCACCCAACGACAAAGGATAGTAGGGGGACTGTGAATATCCCCAGGGCCGTCCAACCGGGCAGAGGGAGGGATGCTGGTGCCGTGGGCAGGCAAACCTGGAAACGTCGAGCCCACTCGGAAGACGGATGAAGAACAGTGGAGTTCATCCGGAAGGTCGAGGCAAGATCTCATGAGGGAGAACACAGCACTGGAATCGGACGAGGCGAGGGGGTGCGAGGAAGTGTTGCTATGGGCAACCAGAGGGGAAGGACGGACAGTGAACCATCGATAGTCAAGGTGGAAAGAGAGAGCCGGTGGGGTCGTACTCCGGGAGATTGCCGTCGCCCCGGAGAAACACAACCTGGTGAAATATACCACACACCGGGAGAGGGGTACAGAGTGTACCGGTACGAGGATGAAGACAGGAGAGGGGATTGGAGAGAAACTTCCCGTTGGAACGTAGCTGCCGATCGAGAATATGGTAGTCGTGGGGAGGACTTCTCGGAATACTCGAGAAGATTAAACTTCAGTCTGGAAGGACACAAGCAGACTGCAGGAAATACTGTAGGCCTTACTGCACATACTATTGGCCATGCTGGGAGAGATAATGTAGGCGATAGGTTAGCGCGACTGATGGGATTAAACCAGGAGGTCGCGGCGTACATACCGGTCAGTAGGCAAGAAGCCGATAGGCCTATACTGGTACCTGCACACCATTATGACTATAACATGCAGGGATACAATATATACCCAGGGGAGGGGGGGGGGGGGGGTATTGCGGATAGGTGTATGGGCCCCAACATGATAACATCAACCCCAGTACCAAACATAACATCGGTGGGGGGGGGGGAGGTCACATTCCCCCATTACAGTATCAGCAATACACGCAACCAAAAACAAGAACCCCAAACCCCTCAGACCCAAATAAATCATGCGACACAGAGATATGGAGGGGACCGTTACCCCCGATGATATATCCCACGCAGGGAAAGTCGACGAGCCCGACGGGTGAACCGCACCCAACAGCAAAGGAGTCTGTATCCGTACCATCGAGCGCGCTGGAAGTACAAGCGATGGGAATGGCAACACTCATCGATGCACTGAAAACTAGAATCGAACTGCGGAGTGGAGCCCTTCAAGTTCGATGGTAGTAAGCCGGAGGATAATATGCAATTCCAGCATATGTACATCAATGAAATCTTAACGAAAAACCTGACGCAGGTGGAGTGCCTTAAGTATCTACAAGTCTACACAGGGGGGTCAGCATACGACATCGTGAGACAATACCAAGGTATTGAAGGATGATTCACGACAGCATGGTGAGCCATGGACAGGGAATTCGGGCATCCTGCGAAGATTATCCAGCAAACTTAAGGGGAATAACATCAGGCAGACTCCAGGACAATCCTGTCAGCATCAAAACCTTCGCCAACAAAGTAGAAAAGGCGCTAATAGTATCAAAGACCCTGGATGCACCTTACAAACTCAATGCATCTAACAACATCACTACAATAGCGCAGGCACGCTGGCTGAGAAACAAGTGGAGAAAGCTCGCTTTCTCCACCCGGGAGAGGAAAGGGCAGAGCCAGGGCTGGAGGAAATGTCGAACTTCCTTAACTACAAAACGGAATTAATCACAGACCCAGTCTACAGCGAGGACAGTTTGGGGAAGGCGCCGAAAGCTGAATACAACAGGCCTAAACCCGAACACAGTGTGGCGAATGCACTTCCAAAAATAAGACAATCACTACCGTATGCGGCAGCAACGCAGGGGACTTGTAGTCCACAAGGAGCTGGGAGTAGGGCCACACTGTGGCAGGGACAGAAACAAAACAACAACACAAACAAATACAAACCCAATACCCCCAGTAGGCCGAGTCCAAATAACCAAAACACTAATCTGCTAGATATGAATCTACGCGCAATACGTGCAGCGCTATACAAGGAACGCTACAATCCCAGTTACAAATGTCAATTGCATAGAAACGGGTTCCACAAGACCATAGACTGCAAGCATTGGCAGGCGTTACTTAAACAAGATCGGTTAGCCTACACTGGTAAGAATGGACTATGTCATCAATGCACGGTAGGAGGACACAGGTTTGCCGAGTGCAAGGAACCACCAGTGAAATACGACGTGATTGATGGAAATGGAGGCCAGACGATGGCGACAAGCACCATGGGAGCGAAGAAAAGGGGATCGGTACTACTTGGGGTGGTACCGGTGAGGATAATAGGAGAGGATGAGCTGTCGGTCATGACACTAATGTTGGTCGACAGCGGAGCAGCGTTCACGCTAGCGGAAAGTTGGGTGGCCGAAAGGATAGGGTTGCGGACGAGGCCAAGCCAGATGGCGGTAACCACTATCTCGAGTAAGGACGAGGTCTTGAGGATGAGAACGGGGCGTTGCGAAATATCAGCGATAAAACCAGGGTGCGATTATGGGTCTACCATCGATCCCATTCAAATAATCGAATCGATTAATATTAAAGCCAGGCAACCCAGAAAGATCGAGGTCGATCAATACCGGTACCTGGATGACATTGATTTCTCCGTACCCGAACTCGACGTCCCGAAAGTATCTCTCATATTCGGCATAGATTGCCCGACAGCCCACCAGAGATTACAGACCGTATTCGGCGAGGATAGGGAGTGAGACCCGATGGTGATTCTCACGCCATTCGGATGGACGCTCAGTGGCCCAATTAAGACCAGAATCCCGTTTAGCATGTCGGAGACCTCAGGGTGCATGTTTGCGGGTACAATGAAGAAAATGGAGGTTTAAGGAGCAGAAGATCAACACAAGAGGCTGCTGTTGTAAGACTTTGAGGGGTTGAAGGAGACCGGGGTCGGGACCTCGGTGGAGGATGAACAGGCGCTGGAGAGCGTGAAGAACTTGATGAAGTGTGATTGGGGGCGGTATACCATAGGGATGGTATGGAAACAACCGAAGTTGCCGCTACCAGATAATAAGAAGATGGTCTTGACGAGGCTCCGAAAGCTGAAGCAAACACTCAAACAGAGCCCCGAAAAGGATGAATACATGCACAAGACGATTAAGAAGTATGTGGACAGAGGGTGGGCCATGGAGCTGCTGGTCGATGAACCAAACACGGACAGAACCTACTATTTGCCACTACATGTGGCTCTGGACCCTAAGAGGGGCAAACTAAGAATGGTGGTCGATGCGTCGGCCAAGACTAACGGCAAGAACCTGAATGATTACCTGCTAGAAGGCCCCAACATTTACAACTCGGGGATAGAGGTCCTGTTAAGATTCGATTCGAGTTGGCCACCAATGAGGAAGGTAGACCCAGGTACAGAGAAAGTGACAGTAGAAGAGGAGGGAGAGGAATCGGAGGGGGAAGAAATATACAGCCAATTGGCGAGGGAGATTAAGACTTTCTGACGGAGATTCGGAAGACGTTCTGGGTTATCCAACTCAGAAAGATGGTGAAGGCGGCAGTGGGGCAGTGCCAGACCTGCCGACAGACGAAGAAGGAGAGGGCCATACAGGAGATGGCGCCATTACCAGCCAACAGGGTGAGGCATCACGACCCACCATTTACACACTGTGGCGTGGACATGTTCGTGCCGATTAAGATAAAGGTGATGCGGCATACGGAGAAACGCTATGGCATTATCTTCGTCTGCAATATTACTAGGGCGGTGGGGATAGAACTAGCCCAAGATGCTACGGCGTCGGCATTTATCAATGCACTAGAGAGGTTTGTAACCCGCAGGGGAGGGATGGTTGAGGTATTATACTCAGACAACAGGACTAACTTCGTGGGCGCGGAGAACGAGTTAGTGGAGGCTCTCGACACCCTGGAGGGAGAAGATGTCAGGGCGGCGATGAGGAAACACCTAATAAGGTGGGAAAGGAGAACACCATACGCGCCACATACACTAGGGTGTGTAGAGCGGCTTGTGGGAAGCTCCAAACGACTGATGACCAAGCTGATGAATAATCATATGGTCACAGAGGACGTATTGAGGACAGTGCTGGCGAAATGTGAGGGGATTATTAATAGCTGACCGCTATACCCCGAGAACAACGACCCAGAGTCACTGGACGTCCTAACACCAGCACACCTACTCATGGAGAGACCAGCGATGATTGACATGCGAAGCGTGGATCCAGACGATAAACATTCGCGTCAAAGTTAGAAAGTCGCTAAGGCGATAAGCGCAGAGTATTGGACTAGGTGGGTACAAGAGTACCTTCCAACACTATATAAAAGGAGTAAGTGGAGGAATAGCCAAAGGGAACTAAAGAAGGGTGATTTGATAATTGTCACGGATGACACAATTATCAATAACCAGTGGAGACTAGCTAGGGTAGTAGAAACCTACCCCGACGAGGATGGAAGGATTAGATCCGTGGAAGTGAGGACCGAAAGATAGGGGCCAAAGATAGGAAGACCTACAGGAGGGCGGTAGGAAAGTGTTGCCTATTGGAAGGGTCACCTTAGAGTTGAGTTGTCCAATATATTGGACTGAGGGTGGTGGGAATGAGGGCGAGATGCACTTCCCACACAAAATAATAAAATAAAAATAAGCAAATAATAAAATAAGTAGTTAGTACCAAGGTACGCTGTAGGCACAACATGCAAATGTAGGTAGTTACAATTATGTACGTCGGACGGGTGCAATAATGTACCAACGTACCTAATTTACATACACCCTACTAGTGGGCACTGAGGGCGCCACGTGAGGAACTGAAGGGGGGGTATGTACACATACTGTAGTAGAGGAGTACATATTACCAATAAGACTTGTGGGCACTGCGGGCGCCACGTGAGGAATTGAGGGGGGGTATGTACGCATACCGTAGCTGAGGGGTACATAGTACCGTAAAACTTGTGGGCACTGAGGAGGAAGGCCATCACTGATTTAAACTAATTGAGACCATACTTAGTTATCTCTTACCATCCTGGGCCTTTCT
The DNA here is from genome assembly GCA_032718475.1 of Nemertoderma westbladi. NCBI lineage: Eukaryota > Metazoa > Xenacoelomorpha > Nemertodermatida > Nemertodermatidae > Nemertoderma > Nemertoderma westbladi. Next base: position 24,467 of record JAUCBJ010001520.1, on the reverse strand, counting down.
AAGGCACCACCAGTCTGGTGAGAGAGGAGAATCGTGATGGCGGAGAAAGCATGAAACAGGCGAGACTGGGAGTGACGATTCATATCACCTCCGAGAGGGGGGGTTAAGATGCGTCATGTAGACGAATGTATAATATATAATATATATACTATAGTCAAGTACAACCTTTTTCCAATTAGCTACTGGGACTGGGGACTAATTGACTAGAACAGCAGGACGAGACTTTAGACGGATCTCACTGATATGATGTACACATGCGTGGGACACGATAAGAGTGTGGAGAGTGACAACAAGAATGGGGGAAGTATGGGGAGGAGGTGTTATGGTGTGGGGAAGTGAAAGAAGTGCGAGATTTAAGTGTGGGGGGCGAGCATGGAGGAGGATGAGTCCCAAGGGACTGGTGGGAGAGGAAGGGACAACAAAGTCCATGATGAAAATTGTGTGAAGTGAGAGATTTAAGTGTGGGGGGTGAGCATGGAGGAGGATGAGTCCCAAGGGACTGGTGGGAGAGGAAGGGACAACAAAGTCCGCGAGGAAAATTGTGCGAGGAGTGAGGGCAATCATCTTGAACAGAGACGCCAGATACCTTGGTACAACATAGCTCACAGATGTACCAAGGATGGGTAGTGACAACAGACCCATGGGGGCCGGCCTGGAAAGCCGACCCCGAGAAGAAATTTCCACCCCACATCCAATATTACATTGGATTCCAGCGGAATTGAAGCGCACTTAAGGTTGATGCTATCTTCTCACCGGGAAGATAGCATGGGGGGAGTGTAAGCGGATTCAATTCCATGCACTACCCACCGAAAATGGGATTAGTGGCATTTTACCAATATAGTTGGTGAGGTGAGATTACCAATAATAATCTCACCTCATAACCAACTGGGGTGGGGGGGTGATAGACGCCGTAAGCCACAGACAGAGGTGAGAGGTCAAACCACCTCAGAGGGAGAAACAAGCTAGTGAGGCTAGCACCAAGGGGTAACGCCAACAGGGAGTGGCGAAGTGACAATTAACAGATAAGCCAATAGTGGGCAGGAAAGCACATTGGGGAGGACAAGAGCGCAACCATTGGATATTAAGGCCGCCCAGTAGTGTAGGGCTAAAGTAATATGTGTCAATGATATAACCCTTGTAATTACTGATTATTAGTTAGTTGATTCCCTTACAGTTGTGAGACCGGAATAGTTTTTGACCCTCGTTACCGTTATTGTTTGTATTGCATATTATTATATTCAGACTGTGCTATTATCAATTTCTGTGATTATCAATACTGACAACTAACTTTGTTGTTTTCCATCGGCCTTTGGCCAAACCTATATCCAGCCTTCAGCCCAGCAACGCAACGACGCGTACAACCTACACTGGTCGGTATCCACGACTGTCAACTCAAGTGGATACCGTCACAAAGTTTGCGATGTCCACTGCTGTTTTTATTGATTCAATCGGATTCAGGACCCTCATAAAACCGTATAACGCAAGAAACAAGATAATGATACTATCTACTGATAAATTTGCTTATTTTCAAAAATTTGGTGCTGGCACAACAATTTTAACCCACCAGTGTTTCCAAATCTGAAAACCGCTATTTAATAGCTATTTTAGCTATTGTCCGCTCTTTTTCAAGTTATATAAATTTCAATTTAGGGAATCCTAGTGAAATTACTATTACTATGTATAATGAAAGGTCGATTATCTCCAAATTTTTTTAAATTGTCAACTTCAAAACCCTACTACTTCTACACTTTTTGAGTAATTAGTCTGAAACTGTCTGTGGTTGTCTAGATAGCCACCCTGCATAAAAGTATCAGACAACTTTTTGAAATTTTTTGTTAATAAAATTTTATACTATTTATAACAAATCTAAAAATTAGCATAAATTTGCAGCGCCACCTAGCGGTGTAGAATTATTTTAACAAAATGTCGCCTGATAGTTATGTTGCCCCATCTTTGATCTATCATATAAAAAAACTTTCATGTGATTAGGTTCAAAACTGTAAAAGCCTTAGGGTTTTAAGCGCAACCAAGTTTTTTTTATTGTTAACTAGTATTAACTAATATTAAATAGCGAAAAAAAAATTTTTTTCTGACCTGTCATGTAGAATAGCATGTTAGGCACCTATATGCCAAATTCTAGCCAAAACCAAACAATTTTGAAACGGTGGGAGTGATATATCGAAGAGTTGTCCGAAAATGGTGTACCCCCCCCCCCCCCCCCTTAATGAAATATAATTTTCAAAAAAACGTCTCAAAAAAAGTGCCAAAAGTAGTGTTAAAAAATGGTGCTATAACACGAAAACTACCCAATATTTTTGAAAACAGTTTTCACTACTAGGAAGACAATAGATTTTTAGGAAAAGTCATAAAATTTCAGATTACCAACTGCGTTTGTTTCAGAATTATAACAAAAAAACCATGGGGGGGGGAGACACATATTAACCCTCCCCCGGGTTTAATAGGGTTAAGGCAACGCTTATAGATAAAGCACAAACCACCTGAAGGTCTCCCTGTGCAAATTCCATCATTAGCTGGTTCAATTAAGCACTCAAAATTAATTATCAGAATTATCTTTAAGATCTTTTGTTCTTGAACACATACTATGTCTGAGGAAACCAGTAATGTGTTAATTATATCTATTTTATCTGTAGTGAAACCAGTACTATTATAAGAAAAGAGAGATAAAGTACTAGTACTGATTGAATTATTGGTAGAGTTAGGGGAAGCCATTAAAAAGAAAACAGTATTGTAAAAATAATCACATTAAATATATACACCTAGAGATAATAAATGACAAATACAATACCAGTGTACATCATAATAATCATGGCCCAACACTGTAACGCTGACCTGACCCATGAGATTGTTTACCCGAGGCCCATTGCCTGTCCCTGTTAGAGAAGTAGCGCCACTGTCTGATACAAAGCCCCTCATACCAGAAAGCTGGATCCATTACAGTTTGGTGGTGATGTGCCAGTACTGAAACTTTGAAACTGCGTGTCCTTGCGTCGGAGTGCGACTTAAGAACCACATCAGTTGCCTTTGCATCTATGTTAGCAGCGTTTAGGTCATCTACAATGTCACTCTTGGTGATTCAAAGATTTACATGGAATATGAATAAATCGAACGAAGCAGCACGAGTTTTACGTGAGCTAGGTCCTCCAAAGCCAACAATGAAACTTTGCTTCTTATTCTTTTTATACGATACCACTTTAAACCCATGTCCTTCCATGTCCTGCTTCCGAAATGTAAAAAGACACTAAAGATTGCTACAATGAACGCACGCACGCTGAAAACACATACCAAACAGGGTGACATGGTCGCTCAGGCAATGGAATATAACTTCGACATCATCTGCATCCAAGAACATCGGATTTGTCATGAAGACACTGCCATGAAGTACAATGGCATTGGAAATGGATGGACGTTAGTAACAAGCTCAGCAGTAAGAAACTCGGCCAATGCATCAATTGGTGGAGTAGGAATTCTGCTAAGCCCATTTGTACTTAAGACCCTAAACAACATCGAATCTATAAATTCCAGGGTTATGATCGCAACATTTGATGGGAATCCCAAGGCAACAGTTATATGTTGCTACAGTCCAACCAATGCCTCAGAGCCAGAACAAGCAGTCAAGTTTTATGAAGAACTGACTGGACTTATAAAGAACATTCCGAAACACAATGTCAAAGTCATTGCTGGTGACCTGAATGCGCAAATTGGCCCAGAAGACATCAAGGGTTACACCTATAACACCAGTTCTAACAGAAATGAGTACTTACTTTTAGACCTAATGGAAGAATGTGAATTGATACCAACAAACAACACATTCGAAAAGAGTAAGGGGATGCTATGGACCTTTCAATACCCTAATGGAACCAAAGCACAACTGGATTACATCCTTATAAACAAAAAGTGGTGAAGCAGCATGATCAACTGCGAGGCAAACAGCTTGTTCAACCTAATTGGTTCGGACCACAGAATTGTGACTGCAGAGATCAGACTCAGTTTGAGAGCCAGCAAACCCAGGACAAGCAAGCAATCAAATATGACTGGGAGAAACTCAGAACTGACAATGCTGTAAAGGATGCTTATACAGTAGAAGTTCAAAACCGCTTTGAAGCACTTCAGTCAATGGATGAAGACCAATCCACCAATTCAATATACCAGAATATAATAACAGCCCACAAGGAATCAGCTAAGAGGCATATCCCCCAGAAACCCAAACGAAAACAGTATGTGCCATGGCAAAACTCTGAGGTTACTTGTAAGAGAGAAGATCTTAAGATAGCCTAGAAAGTTAAAACCGAACAACCAACAACCGAAAACATTAACAAGGTTGAGAAAGCTAAGGACGATCTTAAATTGGCCTACAACATCAGCCAGGAAAAGTACATACAGGATAAAACTGAAGCAATTACAACTGCTCACATACAGCAACAATCAAGACTTACCTGGCAAACTGTAAATGAGGTATCTGCTCGGAAAAGTTGTGCAAAGGGGAGCCTCAAAGCCGATAGTCCTGAAGAACGTGTTGGGAAGTGGAAAAATCACTTCAGCAACTTGCTTGGGCAGCCACCAAACATCGAGGTCAGCCCTACAAGGAAAATATATGACAAGACACTACCTATAGAAACAGGGGACTTCACACCTGCCGAACTCCAAAGAAGCATTAAAAGCATGTCCAATAATAAAGCGAGTGGATTAGATTAAATCCCAGCGGAGGTATGGAAAACCGGAGTGCTAAACAGACCATTATTGAATGTTTGCAACCGGATGTTAAAAGGGGAAAAGCCATCACCAATTTGGAGTAAAGGTCAACTAAGGCCTCTCCCCAAGAAAGGAGACCTCGGCATACCAACAAACTATCGTGGGATCTGTCTGCTTGTGGTAGCTGCCAAAATATACAATAAAATGATTCTATATAGGATTAGGTCTCACATAGAGAAACTACTGCGTAAGAGCCAAAACGGATTTCGACCAAGTAGATCAACAATAGCTCAGATACTTGCACTATGGAGACTGATTGAAGCAATTAAAACCTTTTATCTGCCAATGTTCCCATATGGGAACATGTACTTGTTGCTAAAAAATAAGTACTATAATATATAATATTCTTCTTAACTTGCAATATGGGACAAAATAATAAATATGTTTTGTCAGATTAACTGAAAATTTACCAATGATTGACAAAATTTTCGGAACAGTGGACCTCTACTTTCATGCAAAAATATGAATTTTGAACAGGATAATTTATTTGCATGAAATATACAAATAACATAGAGTTATTGTAGTAGAAAGTCCTCAAATGTTGAATCAAGTAATTTATTTGTTGTTTAAAATAATATATATGAATGTGCAATGATTTTATGAGATACTGTACACATCTTTTTACCTCATGTTCCCATATGGGAAAATTGGCCAAATGAGAGACCTAAGTAGGCCCATTGCTGCATAATGAGTACAGCACGCATTTCTAACCCTATAATTCTACAAGTAGTATCATATTTCTGCATCTTTCTGCATTTCTTATACATCTTATACATTTCTGATCAATTCTGCATTATACATAGTGTTAGACCGGAGCTCCAGCTCTGGTCCGGATCCGGCCCGGAAAATGGTGCTCCGGTTCCGGTCCGGCTCCGGCAAAAATAAGACCGGAGGACCAGAGCTCCAGTATAAAACTGTAAAAGACAGACAGAGACACACAATGCACAATGTACAATGCACAATCAGTTGTCCACAGTCACAGTCATCTAGTCCATCATACATCATAGTACAGCTACACTGCCTATTGCTGTACTGGCCTACCAGGTGCCAGGCTGAGGCTACAAAGACAGGCCAGTCAGCAGTCAGTACACTAGTACCTACAGTACTGCAGTACTGTACTACCTACTCACTATGGCTAGCCTGTCTGCCTGTCACTAGTCTAGTACAGTAGTATCACTGTATTAGTATACCTCTACATCCTGACATCTACAGATCTACTGCCAGATTGGCTGACTGGGTTGATCTTGATGCTATCAACCATTATTCTATTGCATCGTTGTTCTGTTCGATTTCTACATGCATTAATTTCTGCATTTTAGTTAATTTGTAATTCTTAATTCTTCAATTATGTCAATAATGCCTATAAATCCCAGTAACTTTTACAACAAACGTCGAAATGTTGTTCGAGTTACAACGATGGCGGAGGCTGTCGAGATTGTAGAGACAGATGACGTCGAAAAAATTGTTATTTTGCCACCCGAATCTGGTGACAAGGGAATTGATAGTGATATAGAAGTAGATGAAGACGCCAATGAGAAGACAATTGAAGTAGCTGGGGAATTGGAAGTAGAGATGGAAGACGATTTGGTCGATGCCGATTTTGACGAGGAAGAAGAGAAACAGCATTCAAAGAAATCGAGAAAACCAACATGGATAAAAGATGAAGCTAATCTTAAAACCATCCATAAGGAATGTGCAGATAATCTTGCAGACAAGGAGCCACAACTGTTACTGAAGACACCTTATGAGTTGTTTTGTGAAATATTCGATGATGAACTAGTGGAAGAGATTCGGAGACAATCTTTGCTATATGCACATCGTGAAAAGAATTCACCGGATTATACAATTTCTAACAGAGAATTACGTCAGTTTATTGGAATTTTGCTTTTTTCTGGGTATCATTGGGTGCCATCAGAGAGTGATTATTGGTCGAATTCTCCAGATTTTCATGTTGAATTTGTGGCCCAAACCATGACGCGGAATCGTTTCCGTGCAATAAAGAAACATTTGCATTTGGCAGATAATAACCAGCTGGTTGAAGGTGACAAAGCTGCCAAAGTAAATCCCATATACAAGCGTATAAATAAGAATTTGATAAAGTTTGGCATCTGTTGGGAGCAGTTGAGCATAGATGAATCCATGGTTCCTTACCATGGACGCCACAGTGCTAGACAATACATCCGTGGAAAACCAATACGTTTTGGGTATAAGATTTGGACGCTGGCAGCATCCAATGGTTATCCATTGCATATGGAGATATACACTGGTAAAGACAGTAAACGTAATGGGCCTCTTGGTGAGCATGTCACTAACACAATGCTATCTGTGGTTGAATCAGTTAGCAATCCTGCCAAGCATGGGGTGTTTTTGACAACCTTTTCACTGGCTATGACCTGATATGGATTTGGCTGATAAAGGGTGGCATGCTACTGGAACTGTACGTGAAAATCGAACCTGTGGGGGAAAGAATGTACTAACAGCTACATCACAATTCAAGAAGCGTGGCAAATATGAAGTGGCTAGCAATGGTTCACTGGCATTAGTGAAGTGGAATGACAATTCCACTGTACAAATGTTATCTACCTGTCATGCAGTGACACCATTGCATTCTGCAAAGCGTCGTGTGAAAGGAGGGGTTATCAACGTTCCACAACCACATGCTGTTAGCATGTATAATCAGGGCATGGGTGGAGTTGATCTGATGGATCGTCTTCTTGGATCCTATCGCCCAACGATCACTGGCAAGAAGTGGTGGTGGCCCCTTTTCATAAATGCACTGAATGTGTCATTGGTAGCAGCATGGCGCATTCACACTACTATCCATGGTGGTAAGGATGCTGATAGTCATATGTCCTTCCTATCTTCAGTAACTGTAACACTTATGAGATATGATGCCAGCAAACAAATATCAACTAGTGGCGGCCATCACTATGATCTTCCGAATGATGTGCGATATGATGGTGTTGGCCATAATGCAATCCCCACCACTCAAGGTCGATGTGTCTACTGCAGGAAGAATTGCAGGAAAAAATGTGAGAAATGTGAAGTTCGTCTACACCATGATCGCAGTGCTGTTTGTTTTGAACTATATCATGACCTCAAGTATAAAGATCTCTAAGCAAACTATTACTATTTTGTAATATATACAAGTATATTGTTTTTGTGTTATTTTTCAATTATACAGAGTACAGTACAGTTTATATTATATCCTCTGGTATTTTACATATTTCATACAATACATATGTCTGTACTTGTCATATACACAATCTAATGATGATTTAATACGATCTAATAATGATGTAATGGTTTTTAATGCTTATAACTATGCTGTTTATTTAAAATGTTATAAATATTTACTTTGTCTGTTTAACGGCCAATGTTCCCATATGGGAACATACACTCCCTGAGTCAAAGAGTGGGTAGTTTTGAAAAAATCGTTCTGATCCTTTCATACCCAACGAATCTAAAGTCAAAAACATGATAAAGTTATAATTTTTAAAAAAATTTCGAGGGGTGGCAGGTAAAAGGTTAAGTCAAAGAATCTCCCCGCAGTCATGACTTTTGTGGACTTCAAGAAGGCATTCGACTCCATCCATAGAGGTAAAATGCTTGACATCCTAAGAGCTTATGGAATACCAGAAGTAATTGTTGCAGGCATTGGATTGTTATATTGTGACACAGAAGCGCAGGTACTCTCGTGAAACTGAGTTTTTCTCAATCCTGGCTGGCGTACTGCAAGGTGACACATTAGCACCATTACTATTTGTAATTGTGCTGGATTACGCAATGAGGACGGCCACAAAGGGTGAAGATCTGGGATTCACACTTCAAGAACGCAGAAGTAGTAGATATCCGGCACCTACATTCACAGACACCGACTTTGCGGATGACATCGCCCTGCTCTCTAATACGCTAGCAGATGCACAGCTTCTACTAAATAAAGTGGAGAGGGCTGCTAAGGAGGTTGGATTGCATATAAATGCTACAAAGACCGAATTCATGACCTTTAATGTTGATGGAAACTTGACAACCTTTGATAATAATCAACTAAGGAAGGTCGATGACTTCCAGTACCTTGGATCATGGATAGAGAGTAACAAAAAGGACATAGAAGTTACGAAAGCAAAGGCTTGGGTGCTCTATCAAAAATGGATACCATCTGGAAATCAGATCTCTCCAGACACCTGAAGACTAAGTTCTTTCGAGCCACAGTGGAAAGTGTATTTTTATACGGGGGTGAGACCTGGACACTGACTAAATCACTTGAACAACGAATTGATGGTTGCTACACAAGACTACTAAGGGCAGCCCTAAACATCAGCTGGAGACAACACATGACAAACGCCGAGCTTTATGGTAATATACCACCTGTATCAACCACCCTCCGCGAATGCAGATTAAGATTAAGTGGGCACTGCTGGCGAAGTAAAGGCGAGGTCATACCAGATCTACTTCTCTGGCAACCAACTCATGGAAAGCGTAGTCGTGGACGACCGGTCATAACATATATAGATCAACTTGAAAGGGATACTGAACTTGGGAGAAACGAAATTGCGACAACTATGGAGAATCGGGAAGCCTGGAAGGATCTCATTTCCACTGTCCGAGTTCGCTCGATCTAGTAGTAGTAATATTAACTTAACTTCTTAACTTAACTAACTTAACTTAACTTATCTAATGACTTAAAAAGTAATTAAAATCAAAATTGGGATTGAAATTGCGCCGTATTGGAAGATAATTAAAAAGAACATGGAACTAAAGGGTGTTATTTATTTGATTTATATGTGAGATACTCTGGTCTGATATGCCTATAAATTAACAGTGAAACTTTGTCCAATTCACTGAAATTTATTTAGTTCAATTTTATTATGTAATTATAAATTTGTTTATAGAAAATTTTTTTAACATGAACGGAATGATCGTCTCGATTTCTTGTCCCTAGTCTCTACCGGAACTGAGTTCCAGATGCGTGGGCCTCTGAAACTCAAGGATCATTGTGATGATGTTATAATTTACTAGATGAATAGAGAAGATACCGTGAGCTGCAGAGCGGGTGAAGTAATTGTGAACAGTGCTGCGTCGTTGGAATAGCAGTGCAAGGTATGATGAGGGGTAAATGCTTTTGGTGTGGATATCATACATAAATGTTGCTATATGAAGTTCATACAGCTGTTTTAAGGGGAGAATATTTAATTGGTTGTATATTGGGGTAGCGGACGTGTGGTAGAGTGTAAAAGTGATGCACCGTAGAAGCTTATTAATCTTAGTATTTAAAGCTTAATTGATGATAGGGGAGCACTGCACCACAAAATTAAACAGTATTCGAGATGCGGATGTATAAGAGAAAAATTAAGTAATCGGAGAATATGCAAAGGAAATTTGTGACGGAGTAATATGCACACCTCATTACAAACCTTAAAATTCCCATTGTTATAACTAACTTAATTGTAAACTTGTAACTTAATAAATCACTAGGACAATATTCTCTTCATGGTGGTGTGCTGACAAAAATTGTGTGTATGTGGTGAGGGGGGGGGGGGGCAGGGTGTGGCGGTGGTGTGCTGGGTTTGGATGAAAGTGTGAATTGGTGTTTATATGGTGTGGCCCAACCAACCAAGTAGGTTTTTCTGTTTGGTTTTTTGTATACTGTCATTTGATTGGTTGTTTGTACTTCTTAGGGTAGCGTAGTCGTTGGTCTTATAATTCTCAGTTGTTTTTAAACCGCCTTAAACTCAGTTTACTGCCTGAAGATTTAGACACATAATTATATTGAATTGAATTGGAAATCACATTTCGGCTAATCGCGTTTCTGCTTGTTAACAAACGGCTTGATTTGAATGAGGACTTTGGAGTGTATGAATTTTTTGCAGAAGAGACCATATCTCCATGTAATTTTACTTTTCTACATATTATTTTTCTGAAAAAGCGCCTATACATTGATTTAAATTTTTAATTTACCTCTGCGTCATGCCCAATGTACTGCAGCTGTTAATACATGAAAACATAATTATCAAAAATTGTACAATTCTACAGAAAACAATTTCTTTGCAAAATGGTCAATCATTGATCACCAAATACAAATTCTAACTATGAGATCCTTAGAAAACATACCCGACCAATTTGTATGTAACGTTTTCTATACCGAATCTATAACAATAGCTGTTATCCACCCAAAAATGTATTTAAAAAATTTTCTGGCGACTTCTTAATAAGACATAATAATTACTTTCATTGATCTCAACCGGTTAGAGTTATATATAATATAAGCCGAGGTAGTGAGCTCTACGTTTATTTGTAAAACTTGATAAAAAGGTTTAAATTCTGCAAAAGAAAACTGCAGCAGGTACGACGGTACGTATACACTGTATATTTTTATTTTGCTATATAGATATATAACCTAAAGACATTATCAGTAACGGGATGTGTGTGCCTTTGTTTAAATTTGTTTTCCAAAATTTTTAATTTTTTGGGATTAGCAGATTTAATTTAAGGAAACCGTCAAACTGACCTTCTTAGGGCCTGATAGTCTTCTTATAGCCAGCTTGATGGCTTTCTAGTATATAAAATTTAGGGAGTTCCCACAAAAATATATCATTCTTTTTTATAACAAAAACCTTTCATAGGTATAGTTTTTCATATAAAGCAGATTCGTAATTTTAAACTTTGGAATAAAACTGTATATTTTATAATAAAACCCCCTGAACCTGCGACTTCATTATTGCCGTCACACATACAATGCACCAATCATTCAGATCAGAACGGTATTAAGTGCTGCATTACACGGAGTACAGCATGGAAATATTACTAACATTAGCACTAGCACTATCACTAGCAATACAATAGATTATCAATAAAATAATTATTTATTACATGGGAAAATAAGTATAACTTTTTTTCACTATTCTCGAGGCATTTTATTTACCGAGCGTCAGCGAAGTTAATAAAGGGTCGAGAGAATAATTGAAAAAAAATGTCCTACGTTTTTTTCCCTTGTAATACGTAATTTTATTATTAAATTGGTACTTTTTTGTTGCTTAATTCTTTAATAAAACGTACAGCGATATAGTGGTACAAAATAAATTGAACTATAGTATTTTACTATATTGCTTCCATAGTCACTGCTATTCTAATTATTGTATTCTTCAACTCCTGATACTGCCTTACTCAATGTTAAATAATTTAGTGTTCTTGAATATTTATTACATAACTAGAGAGCCGCTTAACAACATAAACCAATATTGGATATTGAGTTCCGTTTTGGAGTTCGCCTTGCAGATACTAAAGTTGCAATAACTTTTGAGTGCGTGCATGCATTTTACTAAAATTACGTGCAAACATTTTCTACGTCAATGCTCTTTTAACACATTTAATACAATTTAAGAAATTCCACCAAAAATATTTTAATTTACTTTTTAGAAAAAAAGTTAAATCGAAGCAATCCTATGGCTTACTTTTTTTCCCTAGAGAAAAAGTACAACTTTTTCTCCCGATTTTGATCTAAATTTGAGCGAAAAAGTAACAATTTAACTCAATCCATCCTTTACTATATACGATACAGTACCTAACCTACCTCTAATTTATTTTAAATTTATCTAAATGAAGATCTAGGAACATGGCGACTTCACAACGATTCGTAATGATAGCTCTTTCAGTTGTGGTTGCTCTACTACTACAAACTACCTTAACAGACGCTACATGCAACAGAAAAATTAAGAAGGCGCTTATCAAAGCACATAACGACTACAGGAGGGACCTTCCAGGATCAATGGCTAACGGTGAAAAACTTCCCGAACCAACTTTCCCTCTGTGTCCATTGGTAAGTTCTAAGGGACTTTAGGGGCAGGTTTCCATGTGTTAGTGTAGAGGACTCTCTTCTTAATTTAAGTAATTTAAAGTAGTTTATTTGATAACTACTTTTAATAAACACATTTGTCAATGATTGGTTTGTTGACTGTGAAGAATATGAAATCAAATGTGGTGTGAGAGATGTGTCATGTCACAAACGTAGTTCTTCTTTCACACATGTGTCCTGCGCTTCGCTGACCTATTCATGCCCTTCGCAAAGTTTGTCAAAATGCATACTGTCATTGCTGAATCGAAAAAACAAAAATATTGTCTACAGAATCCAATATGTTTCGGTTATTTGTTTCGGTACAGTTGCTCATTTGTGCAAGGTGTGAAGTGGTGGATGTGGAAAAAATCCAACAAAAACTGAGGCACTAGGCACTAATTAATTTTTACAGTAATTACTCTGTCAGTGACTAATTTAATAATCATTTGATGTCATTTTATATGTCATTCACATTTTTTCAGAAATGGAATAAGAAAATTGCACGTGAAGCTGAGAAGTTAGCAGAGAGTTGCAATTTCAATCATGTTATTCATGAGTTCAAAGGAAAAAAAATGGGACAAAATCTATACATGTGTGAGTCATGAAATTATATATACTACAATAATTCTAGCTGAATATGATAAGGGAGTCATCCAATATTGGAGCAGCAAGGGAGATAAAGAAACAATAGGGCAATACAATTGGTGAAACCTGTCATTTATAAGGCGATGATGATATAGGTTGATTCAACAGACCAAAAGAAAATACAGGTTAGGTTTACAGTAGCATCAGGGGCACCAGGGGCTCAGACCTGGAAGGTCCTGACAGATTCCCAGATGTTCTCACTGAGAAATAAAGATAGCCACATGCCTGTGCAATTGGCGATATAGAATCCCTGGTGGTTCCATAGGTCGCAAAATAGTGCTGACCCTGATAGCCTAAGTATGGGGATTGGGGATCTTCTATAAGAAGCACTCCTGCTGCAATGGGATACCCACATTGAGAGAGGACAAGAAGGAAACTCCTGGAACAGTGTTTCCAGCAGTGGGATACTGGGGAGTTTGAGACCCTGTAGGTAGAGGTAGATGATTTGGATTGAAAGTTTCAATGCATGTTTGCTATGGATGCATCAAAACGTTTAAAGAAGAACAGACCATTAGCATCTTCTCAAAATGAATGATGAGAGGAAAGGTAAGGTAAGGTCAGTGAGGATTGCTGAACAAGATGGTGGAGGTATATGTGACCTCAATGAGATAGTAGTCAAGGGCGAATAATAGATAGAATTACTACTATCCTAGTATCCAGAAGCTTCCCCATCTGAGAATGATCTCTGTCTGGATCCAAGTGAAATCACTTTTTTAACTAGGACTGACAAGACTTATATAACTATGTGGACTTCATCTCACATAGACGCTGTAGCCAACAAAGTCCAAGGTAAAGTGGTGGTCCTTGTGGCCGGGATCCTACCAGGTTGCTGCATTATCTGATTTGCATTATAGTTTATATTATTTGCACATTCACAAGAATGCTACGCCGGGTTCATTGTGTCAAGTACAATGCACACATCTCCAACCAGACACTATATAACATTGGAGGTGTCTCATTGGTTCCCCCCAAGCTTGATACTAGAACAATATCGCCTCCGCTTTGCAGGACATTGCTTTCGCCGTGAGGACCAGCCAGTGCATAATCTTGTACTTTGGCAGCCTCATGGAGTGAATAAGCATGATGGACAGCCCATGACTTTCTTGAGACTCATCTTAAAGGACACTGGTCTTGAAGATGCGGATGATCTAGCAAATGTCATGGGTGATAGGGAGTTGTGGCTGCGCAATTTTGTCGACAAGCCGGCACAGCATTCTTAAAAATGCAGCTGCAATGCAGCAGTAGTAGTTATCAATCACCGCCACGCTGCCACAGCCTCAAGTTGCAATATAATATATCTATATACTGATATATATACATTATACATATATAATATATGTATTATATTTACCGGTACAGGTATATATTCAATATTTCAGTATTATTGTTAAGAGATTTACAAACCTACAGGCGTCACCTGCAATCGCAGGAAGGCATTCAGCCAGTAGGTGTGTCTTCGTTTATTCCTCGATATATGGTACCATAGCCTAATACCGTATGGCAGTACCGGTATGGTTGGGCATTTCAGCACTTGGCTACTTGGTATCTATTAATTTTATATTTTGTTTTACCTATCAGTCTTTAGAATAGACGTTATTATACTGTTATATTCAGTTATACAGGGCCTACATGATATAGCAGTATAGGTACGCTCAGTTGGTAGTCTGGATCATCCATCATCTGGTGACAATCACAAAATAACACAATTACATACAGGTATCGTTCTACAATACAGCAATTAGCTGAATACAGGAATAGGACGCGATCAATTAACTATCACATTTAGTAGGTATTTAGTATGTATGTATGAATTGTGTCTATGCAGTAGGCATGCAATACTAATAGGTACCGTCTGACCGTGATATAAAGCTTATGATATTCTGGTACCGATATACTCATTATTACATATATACATATATGCTTTATGGCTCCAAAGAAGAAGAAAGTACTGGCTTCCGGTAGTAGCCAAAGAGTTCAACAGACCCACACCACCAATCCCCGGCTAATTTCTGCTCACCCTCGAATTCGTACAAGACCAACAACGAAAAGTACATCATCTGTGATTTCGGTTGCAAATAATTATCTACCAGAATCAGCCCCTCCAATACCAACTCAGCCTTCACTCAATACGGAATTTATCGGTAACAACCATGTCCTGTCCAACCTACTAATCAAATGCCATCCACTACCGACATGTCCACCATTAGTTCTAGTAACACCATCACAGAATCGCTTCAAACACCAATTAATACATCTAATATTAATACTGCGGTAATTACTCAGAATCCTTGTACAACTGGTCTGCCCCAACATTTACTTCATACACCACAACAATTTCCTTATCCGCAACATCAAATTCCTTATCCGCCGCAACAATTTCCTTATCCATCACAACAACTTCCTTATCCAACACAACAATTCCCATACCCACCACCGCAAGGTTACATGTATAATCCATACGTTGCCCCTTATTCATACCCACCACCTCCAAACTCTAGTTGGACCCCAGCAGCTGCTGCAATGCAAGTACCAAACAACTCCCTTACTCAGACCCTTTCAACTCAAATAGTAACAACGACATCTGCTTCCAGTCAAGTGCCTGCATTGACATCCATGGATATATCTGAAACAGGGCAACAGATACAGCAACAAATAGCAGGTGAGTATAATAGCTATAGCGAACCATTCCTAGCAGTAGATTCGATGGTCCCAATGGAATTGAAAGAAAAGATTTGGGATCATAAGTATATTGAATTATCAGCGTTATTGAATAACCCCTCTATTCACATAACAAGGTCTAAGTTTCCACTGTCCATGTCATCCGATAGTACAAGCCATGGTCAACCCCATCTTTACTATGAAATAGACTCAGTAAATGAGGACATCACTAGTTTCGAACAGTGGCTGATGGCTTGGAATATTTACTCATCAATATATGAAGAAAAGTATCCCACTGAGACAAAGAAACTCAGTAAGTACGCATCTATATTGAAAGCTATTAAGGATAATGGTGGATCCTGGATGCTGTATGATGAGAAATTCCGACAATTCAAGCAAAACAATCCGAATAAATTCCACTGGGGTATCCCAATACAGGAGCTGTCTCTTATGGCATCGGGGCGAAAGTTATGAGACATAATAGTACCAACAGGTTATTGTATCAAGTTCCACACTGGTGATAAATGTACGGGAATTCTATGCGCATTCAAACATTTATGTCCAAACTGCGGAGGATCACATCGGTTAATCAAATGCCCGCACCCAGTTCAAGAGACGATTAATAACTCCAGCAGAAATAGACAACAGCCCTTTCCACACCCCGGTCCATCCCAAGGAAGACGCGGCCTCTCCTCATACACAGGCGGGGATCGGTATATCAATCAGCGTGGCTGCCGCAACTCCCATTACACCCCATTCCAGCACTCTGGCAACAATAGGAAGGTCGGAGGCCCCATCCTTACAACTCCCAACTCCTATCAGTTGGGACCATCTATGCCATTGGCTAACCGGATATGATCATTCTGAATATACATACTTAGAAGAAGGGTTTACACAAGGTTTTCGCCTACACTATCAAGGTCCTCCTGATATTGCAACTTTTACTAAAGACTCATTATCCGCAAAGGAGAAACCAGATATTATTGATAAAAAAAACTACGGAAAGAAACTGAGGTAGGTAGAATAGCCGGGCCATTCCATGCCCCTCCCTTCAAATACTACCATGTTAACCCCCTTGCTCTGCGACCTAAAAGGACTCTCAATGAATTTCGAATGATTCACGATTTATCCGCCCCCTATAATAATCTTTCAGTTAATAGCAACATTAGTGAAACAGACTCTACATGCAAATATCATACAGTACAGGATGCCATTGATATTATTTTAGAATTGGGCCCACGGTGTTATATGGCAAAAACTGATATTTTTTCGGCATTTAGATTAATTCCTATTTCTAAATTAGACCACCACTTAATGTGCATTCAATGGAAGGGTAAATGGTATTACGATATGTGTTTAGAGATGGGTGCCAGTTCTAGCTGTAAGATATTTGAAGCTTTCTCAACTAGTTTGGGTTGGATTGCCATACACAAGTTAGGCATTCTTTACATCATTCACGTGCTTGATGACTTTCTAATCCTAGCAAAAGGTTCACAGCAATGCAGCGCATGGTTGGACAGATTCATGCAGCTGTGTAAGGATATTGGAGTTCCTTTATCCCCTGAAAAAACCCAAGGACCTTCGCAGATTATGACCTTCCTAGGAATCGAGTTGGATACATTAAAATTGGAAGCTTGATTACCCATGGATAAAGTGATTAAAGCTCAGACATCTATCCATAACTTGAAGAAAAAGAAGTTTGTATCAAAACGTGATCTTCTCTCAATAGTGGGATTCCTCAACTTTGCATGCCAGGTTATTGTCCTGGGGCGTGCTTTTCTTCGAAGACTTATAGATCTTGCCTCATCAGTAAAGAAAATGTTTCATTTTGTGACACTAAAATCGTGGGCAAGGGCTGATCTAGATGCTTGGGAACATTTCCTTGAAAACTATAATGGTTGCACTTTATTCCTGAACAAAAGTTGGACTGCAAACGCAACAATTGAATTGTTCACTGACGCTGCTCAAACCAAAGGATATGGGGCAGTTTTTGGAACCCACTGGTTATACGGGGAATGGCCCAGTAGATGGAAAGAGTGCAATAATATATCTCTTCTAGAATTATATCCTATATACCTCGCACTGGAAATCTGGGGATATCAATTAGCCGGGCAAAAAAATATATTTCGAACTGATAATGAAGGCTTAGTTCCCATAATAAACAAGAAATCCTCTAAGGACAAATCAATTATGATACTTATCCGCCCGCCGTATTGTCCTATTATCAATAAGTAATAACTTTATGTTTAGAGCAAACCACGTCCCTGGTGTTGAGAACACTAATAATGTGATTTTCTATCTCGTTTACAGATCGATTCATTTATGGACATATCACCAAACTGCGACCTGGAACCAACATTAATACCGATTCCCCTACTACCGATGGACTCCTTCTTCGATACGCTGAATTAATCAATAACTCATGGGGAGAGAGCTCGTTTGATTCATATTCACGAGTTTGGCTTAAACTACGTAATTTCTATAAGGATGTCATGGACATACAGTTCAAACTCCCGGTGGACGCCACTATATTGGGGTGCTTTATAGCTTTTCTTGACCAGCAGCACAACCAACATTTGATTGCCTGACGAACTGCTTTCTTTCTCTGCGAGAAGTGAACGAAATAGTGTTTCTAGTCACCAGCACTCGTATTAGTAGCCTGGGAAGCCAAATCGGATTAATTGTTTTGGGTATTTCTGTTTCTGCTTGCGTTTAGAGTGATTAGCTTGGTATGTTATGGTTTGATTAAAAACCCATTTGCTTCTTTCGAAAATACAACATATCAAAAGAAAGAAACCCATTTGGATTTCTTTACAACCTGCACTGCAAATCAGGTGGGGTTGTAGTGCGGCATAACAATGCGTGCCGAGGTGCCCATGTTTAACTGATGTCCAACAGTGGATCATTGCTGACACAATCTGTATTCATGCATGATCTTCTTTAACTACAAGTTTCAAGTTTGTATAATGGTAATCATTATGATAAGAAATTGCACTTGGTCTTCACCTAACGACGTTTTATTATGGGGGTAGTGACTGTTTGCAATGGCAATGCCAGTCGAGGCCAACAGCCACCCCCTAAGTACTGTAACTATAATTAAAGAATATTATACTGTAAATCTGTTACTCGGGTTATTAAAGTGAATATTTTTATGAGGTATTGCATTGCACCGTATAATATAATTAGAGAAGAAAAAGTAGTAATTTGCTATATGTAATATCGATTTGCCTTGTTAATTTGTGTCTCATAATTTTTTTTTATTTTAGTTTAATTTTTAATTAAATTTTATGTAAATCATGCAGTCCTAAAAAAAAAGAAAAAAAAACTACAACAGAAGTAGAACATATAGAAATAGAACAGTGAAAAAACAGCAGTTAAAAAACATGCATCACCCACCAGGGACAACAATAACATTTTCTGTTGATTGTACCCATTCACCATGCCATCAAGATATAGATAGACCAAGAGGTCGCTGTTGGTATGATGTCTAATGGGGAAAGGTAGAGGATAATGATGCTTATGTGTTAATGTATTTGGAAGTAAGAAATATATGCCAGTTGTTTCTAAAATATTTTCACTCGTAAGAAATATGCAAATTTAATGACATAAGACAAGACAACACTCAGTGACTCAACTACTCAGTGATTAATTTCATGTTCATGATTGCTTTCTTTGCAGGTTCGTCTAGTAGTGGAGGAAACTGCATCGAAAATGGTTTAGATGTCGTGAAACCTTGGTATGATGAAGTTAGTCTCTATAATAAGTGGGAACCATTGTCAAATTCAAATGTCAATGATATTGGACATTTTACACAGGTAACATCTAAAACCTTCATTATCATGACTATATATATTTGTATATGGAGTTGTTGCAGATTTACCTTACAAAGGTAAAAATTTGTAACTTGAGTGAACTCATTTGTGGTGGTTCATGATAGTTTTATAGCTGGGAGAATCACCGACTAGACACTGATATATATATTTTTTTTAATGAAACCAGATTGAAGTTGAGTTTCAGGTAGGTAGCGTTGGAATCCATTTTGATATTTTTCTCTACGTTTCAGTTCAAATTGCGCTATAACAAAAAATATAAGGATATCAATGAATAAGATACGGTGTTGAGATTCGCCTCCATATTAGTCAGTTGCAAATCTAATACTGTGTTCCTACTTCGATATGATTCGAGAATCAAGGCTTTAAGAGAATCAATGCAATCTCTCTTTGTAGGAAACAAATCTGGCACCTTCATCAAAAGTATTCTGAAACCATTAGACAAAAACAAATAAGATATTTCACTAAACTATGCTATTGACACCTGATAAATTTTTACTTATAATGAAATGCAACCGTAACCTTCTCCTTTTACATAAGAGATAAATAATATTACTAATTCACCGAGATAACATCAATAGCCCCATTTCAAAGATTTACCAATATTGTTGCAGGTGATCTGGGCTGAAACGAAGATGTTTGGGTGTGCTGTTAAGGTATGCCCCACCATGACCCTGGTAGTCTGCGACTATTACCCAGCTGGAAACATGATTGGTGAATATCCATATGAGGAACCATTTCCATTTCCAGACGATTATTGAGATTTTCTAAAATACCCTACTTGTTACATGCTAATATATAATGCTAATATGTACTTGTGTAAGTGTTCGGTATGATCCATAAAATTAATCTTTATAATAATGGTGAGAATTTATATCATATGGTGGTGGTTAAAAATATTTACCCTAAAATTATTTTTTTCCAAAATACCCATTACTCGTTGAAAGTGCTTGCTAAAATATATATACATATGTATAAGTGTTCGCTGCGCTATGATCCAAACAATTAATCTTTAAAATGGTGATATAGTGTTTATATTATTTGGTGCTGGTTAAAAGTATTTATCCCGCGATCAGTTCATTCAGATCAGTTCACATTTCAATTCATTATTAACATGATATCATTATAGTATCTTTATCAAAGGGAAGTTCTATTGCATTTTTTTTCATTTGTAAAGCTACTGTTCTGAAATTTTATTACAATGATCTGTGATCTAGAACTATCAACATGATGTAAGGATGGTGTTCTTGGTACATAGAATTGATAGCAAGTGACTTCGTTTGGTTTTGGCGGTTGCTGTGTCTATCACCCTCAATTTGTTCCCATTTTTACATTCACAGCAACGTATATTGGCAAGTAATATGCACCGATCAGTGTCTGATTAATCTATCAGTAATTCTACCATCCATCCATTGTCAACTCATTTTTAGAATGGATTCTGAAAGTATGTGGCTTTCTCTGGACTTGGTCGTGTATTTGATTGATCTTTCGATCGATTCTTTATTGTTTGATAGCGGGTCCTTAACTTGTTTCATATCATCCATATTTATTCCTAGAATTTTGAAATGTTTTCGAATGGTCTATGCTAGTGACCTGCTTTTTCTCGATATCTGTGATCATGCATGATAATGCCTTCATTTAATTGGATGGTGCTGCTGTATTCTTCAGACCATCGGAATGTAGTCAGTATGGCTACATGATCTTAGTTATTATTCTTAATAAATAAATATTGTTGTTACACAACAAATCCCGGAAAAAATAACACCGAACTAATGTTGGTCTGTAGGGTTGTTATTTTTGTCCGCTATTTTGTTTTGTTATTTTTCCGCAAACCAACTGGTGTTGCTGAGGCCGAATCCCGCGGAAAATTAACTGTTTAAAATCCGAGGCCAAAGGCCGAGGATTTTAAATAGTTAATTTTCCAAGGGGTGTAGGCCGAAGTGAATTAATTGATAACCTACACTACTGGTTGCAAACTGACTGATTGGAAACTGCAACCTGTAGGCGCTACAACGGTACATTCTGCTTTTTATTTTGGGTGTTTACTTTCTGTTTGACGATTTGAGTTTAGAGAACATACTGGCCGTCCGGTACCTACCGGTAGCTTCTGCATTTTGATTTCACTTTCTCTTTGACGATTTTAGTTTGTGCAGCGTAACACGGTAGGCATCTTCCCGGTAGCCTACCACTGTACATTTCTGTACTTATTTAGGATTTTACTTTCTGTTTGAGTTTTGACGAGAGCAAAAAATGGTAGGTTACATTTAAATTAGTAGGTGCGAGTAACGGTACATAGATTTCACATTCTGTTTACCTAAATATTTTAGCTGTGGTCTATTGTATTGCAAACCAGTACTGCAGTATAACCGATTAGACATGGATGACTTAGATTTAGCTGATCTGGTGTGTTTAGAAAATCTCTTCTACGCCAATAATGATCATTTAATTTCTGTGGATTCCACATTGGGAAATGATGAACCTATACCACCAGCTAAACGATTCAGGGATGAGTCATCTCTTCGATTATCGCAAAACGACAAAACTGATGACGAGTACATATTAACGAACAGAAACGTCCATACCGCTGATTCTACCACTGTTGCTGTCGCAGCATTTCGAAAATATCTCGACATAAACAATGTCAGCGAAACAATCGAAGAACTGAGCGAGGAATCAAAAAGAGGGGAATTAGCAAAACATTTCAACGGATTTATCCGTAAGTATAAGAAAAAAACGGGAGAAAAAGTTGAAACGACGACTTTGCGCAGCTATTTTTATGGAGTCCTTCGCAAATTGAAAGATCTAGGGTTAGGAAATGCGCTAGAACTTCCTGAGTTTCGTCTTAGTAGAGACATCCTAAAAACTAGATTAGCGGAAACGAAAAGTGCTGGTAAGGGAAATCTTGAAAGAGCCAGTAACCCGATGGAGGAAGGCGATTTCAAGGCTATGAGGGAAAAGGGGCTTCTTGGTATGGAGAATCCAAAAATGCTACTCGAAACGTTGTATATCGTACTTACAACCCAGTTTGGAGCTCGTCCAGGCGAGGAGATGCGAAAAATACTTGTAGGCGATATAACAAAGCACTATAACACTGAAGAAGGTGTATACTACCTAAAACTAAAGGAACGTAGTACAAAGACGCGACACGGCGATTCGGCTCCCAGGGAATTTTCACCAAGTGTTTATGAGTATAAAGCGGATCGAAGTCTGTGTGCAGTTACACTTCATGATTTCTACATGATGAAACGTTTCCCCGATGGAAAGGTAGATGGTATGCAGCCATATTTCATACGCCCAAAGCATAACACAAAGCCAAATGAAAAATGGTTTTGTGATCAACCGGTAGGAAAGCATCAATTCGCTAAAATGTTTAGGAATCTAATAACGAAAGCTGGGTTACAAGGAGGAAAGAAGCTTACCCCTATTAGCTGTCGTAAAACGGCAGCCCAAGCATTGGTTGATGGTGGCCAACCAGTTAACCTAGCACAGAAACAGCTAGGGCACAAAAATCTATCCACAACGACTTCCTATCTTCGACCATCTACTTCAAAGAAATTTGAAATGAGTCGTCAGTTGAGCCTTTACATGTCGGGATCATCGGCAACTAGTGATGTTACACCATCTACGAGCTTGGGATCGGAATCAGGATCGGTTTCATCGACTTTCATCAGCAATAGTGTGGAGAGTGAGACAGATAGCATCCGGGCAGTGTTTAAGGATTCGAAGATATTCGGGAATGTCACTGTATACATGAATAAAAAAAATGATGATTAAAAGAGACTAACGTTGCTAAATGGAACTTGAATTGTACAGAAATTGCAAATTGTAAATTTTAATTTTAAATGAAAAAATAAGTTAATTTTAAAAGGAAATTAATTTCAAAAACTTTTAAAGTAAACCCCGCAAGAAAATATAGTAAAATAAGTAAACTTATTTTAAAGTAAATTTTAAATTAGCGTGTAAGTTTCGGCGTTATGTTGCCTTTCTTGGTAATTTTTTGCAAATATAAATATCTTATTACCACAATTAAATTTTTATATGTAATCAAGGGTTTAGTGTCACGGAGTGAAAGAATAAGTTTGGGCATCGGTACACCTTGTGCACACCCCCCACAATTTTTTTAATAGCTATCTTTTAAAACAATATTTTGTTGAATTATGCTCTAGAACATAATTGACATACAAAAAGTATATTTGACGTTCTGTGGTAGCTAGTACTTTTGGACTAGCTAGTGTTTCAAAAATTTCTTTTTTAATATTTCCTAGTCGATGATAGGCCTTATATGCTGCAGAAATTGGCAAAAAAGTAAAATTAAGATCAAAGTAGCTAGTATTCTCGAATACTGTTAATATATTGCAACAGAGAGGATAATAATAAAATTTATTTTAATCTATTTTTACAAAATAGCTACTATTTAAAAAAATACTAGCTACCATGAAAAAAATAAATTTTTCCACAATGTAGATTGCGTTCTGGAACATTATTTCATATAAAAAATCTGAAAGTTTTTACCTATTTTTACAAAAACACTAGCTAGTTAAAAATATACTAGCTATCATAATAATTCAATATATTTTCTTTGAAATATATATATTTTCAATATATTTTCTAGAACATTAATAATTTCTAGAACATTAATAAAGGCAAAAACCTGCTTAAACATAGCTAGTAAAGAAATTGAGGGGGGTGTGCACAAGGTGTACCGATGCCTAAGTTTGGTTGGCCAGGGCTAT
>JAUCBJ010001519.1:0-24389 GCA_032718475.1 Nemertoderma westbladi | reverse complement strand
CCCTGGAGATGGATGAATTTTGATTGCGTCGGAACACCCCCTTTTTGAGGCTCTCAGAGTGAAGATATAAGTAGCCTATCTCCCTGTTAATATTGTTGTGGACTGGGGGGTGAATTATACCACAAAACAAAACTTAAAATGGATCTGTGTCAAAGTCCGTGGGTAGACAACGTCGTCGAACCTGACCTGACTGCTGAATATATAATGTAAAATATATATGCATGTTCAATTCGATACATGCATAGATGCAGTGGTGTTGTGTAATAAGGATAGTTGTAAATCAATGCAACTTAAATGAGCCTGTAGTTAATACAAAGAAATAAACCACATTATTAGAGTTGTACATACATATGTTTTTGTAAAATATATGCGACATAATCAATTACAGTTCTGTAGTTCCGGTAATAATGCCACCTAATTTATTGCCGTACAATAACAAAGCAAAGTACAACATAAATAATTTAATGAATAATTATGCAGGGTATTTTTTTTTCAATTCATGATTGTTCCATCTATTTGCTCCAATGTTCTGCAGCATATTTCTCGGGATCTCTCTGATACAATAAGTAATTCTTCAGTAGACAATATTTATTATGGTGTTTACAGTAAAGAGATAGACACCACTGTAGCATTGAATGTTCCATGATAGGGGGTTGGCGTTTAATCATATGTCGCATATCACCTAACAAAATAAACGTGTTAATTGTAATATTGGCAGCATTGAAAGGGATGTCAAGTATTTGAAGTTAGATAGAGTAAATCGGAACCATAATGTTCGATTTTTTATTGAGCAGTAGTAAAACTAGTACTCATATGGGAAACTATGCTGGGCTGTCCAGGATTTCCAAGTCACATAGGATACATACGTTGGCAATTTAAGGTCCGTCGGCAGGAGTAGAACCATCATTATATACCATTCCGAGTCCATGCTGGGATCTAACAGCTGAGGATACCACATCTCTGGATTATTACTTTTTGTTGGGCACAGCTTTTGCAATTGTAGCGAGTGGTTAAAGACGGCCAA
Source organism: Nemertoderma westbladi (assembly GCA_032718475.1). Lineage (NCBI taxonomy): Eukaryota > Metazoa > Xenacoelomorpha > Nemertodermatida > Nemertodermatidae > Nemertoderma > Nemertoderma westbladi. Next base: position 23,365 of record JAUCBJ010001519.1, on the reverse strand, counting down.
GTACCGTAGGGTTGAGCACAGTGGCAGTATATGATGGTATTGACAGATGGGAGGGCCAGGAGGAGGTAAATTGCGGACACACAAGGAATCAGATAGTATTTCCATGATCTATATTTTACCTGGGCCGCTAGCTGAATGGTTAAAGCGTCAGACTTCCAACCCAGAGGTCACCAGTTCGATCCCACCTGGGCGTCATTGCCGACTTTGCAAAGCTGTGCCCAATAAAAAGTTATAATAATATGAAACCACTCATTCACCCAAATCACCAATAATAAATCTCTGAATGGTATTTACACCAGAATGATATGTGGGGTTCATTGTGTCAAGTAGAATGAATACATCTCCAAGCAGACATAATATAAATAACATTGGATTTTATCTTTGGTTCTCCCAATCTTGACTCTTGAACAGAGCCGCCTCCGCTTTGCAGGACATTGCTTTCGCCGTGAGGACCAGCCAGTGCACAATCTTGTACTTTGGAAGCCTCATGGAGTGAATAAGCATGGTGGAAAGCTCATGACTTTCTTGAGACGCATCTTGAAAGGACTTAAAGATGCAGATAATCTCGCGAAAGTAATGGGGAATAGGGAGTTGTGGAGGCGCAATTTGTTGAAAAGCCGGCATAGCATTCTTATACACGCTGTAGTTGGCTTGCCAATTGTGGATTGCATGGTGGTGGCAAAAAACGTTTGTTAACCCAGCATAGCATGTCAATATTATGCAGTTTAATGCTGCAGGCCGATAATAGTAATGTATATTGAGAAAGTGGATTTTTCACAAAAAGTAGGATTTTTGAATTGGAGTCTTAAAAACGAGTGCCTTCTCCACAATATGATAGGAAATATTCATGACTAATAAAATAAAGAAACTAACCTGACTTTAAATTATAATTTGAAACTCTAAATATAGTTTGTTAGTTCATTTTCAAACTAAACTATAATTATTTATGTAACAACAATGAAAAATTACAACCCGTCCCACAACTTTGTAATGGGGATAGTGTAACAATGCCCGACTCAACGATAAAGGTATAACTATGTACAGTACAATTTATAAAACGTAATTAATCTAAGTACAACTTTACCGAGAGCGTGGCAATGCCCGAGTCAACTTTAAAAATGTACTTAATTAATTATATACACACGCATTACATACAGTACTTTTTATAAATTGTAAATAAACAGTAAATTATTATTATTACTAATAACTTACAGTAGGACTATTGTACCCTTTTTTATATTGAGCACAACAGTTTCGAATAATTTACAATTCGAGAGGTATACGTTTGAAGCACCACTACCTCTGGTATTGTAAGAGTGTAAGAGTCGCGCACTCTGTTGAATTTTTGTTTTAGGTAATTGGGACACATAACATTATACACTTTATGTACATGGTTAAGGCGTAGCTGCTTAACTCTACTATCTAATTTAAAAAAATTTTAAAGTTAGCTGACACCTACACTACAGGTTTGCAGTATTTAATAAATCTTATTACGGCAATTATAGTTACTACTGATTTAAAGTAGACTTACTAGGAACGTAATAACTCCTATTCTCTCCAATAAAATCCACATAGTTGAGAATTAGAGCTACACACAATAAGGAATCGCGATTGATTTCTGCGTCAACCTTTTTTGTCCTAAAAATTATTAAAAAAAAAACAAATTTAAATTTAAAATTTAATTTTTTACTTGGTTACAAATAAATTATAACACAAATTACACCACGCTAAAAACAAATATAAACCTTTAAACCAGTTAGTGTTTACTTCTAAGAATAAAGATTTTGCTTGTGCTTTTCTGTGTTGTTGCCTCAGTGAAAATAAAAAAACAAAACTTTCGAACATTAGTACACATTTTTTTTTTAACATTTTTTTTGGGTTCTAAGTCTGGAGAAACTCTCCGATTTCGCAAAGGAAACGCCTGGTCTGCCGTCCAAACATGTCGCGTCGTTTTTTTTGCGTTAGTTGGAAGTAATAATAATAATAATAATAATAATTTCTTTATTGATCCTTAAAACCAGATAATTTATGATAAAAAATTGCACTGGGCATTCCATTCAATGTATACACACTAAATGATTATTTGGAACAATAGCGTCAGTGTACAGGAGCAACTATATTACTCCTATGTATGTAATACCGGAAATAATACATGTGTAAGTACAGTAGATATAATAAATAAAATAAATTTAGTTGAGCACAAATATTACTACCCCCCCACCCCCACCCCCGCTGAACCATGCAGAATCCTTGGTTTCTGTTAGCTTATTCAATCCCGCTAACACAAACCCATAAAGTAAGCCGATAAGCAATATTGGGGGCCACGAAATTGGGTAATCAATCACTCGTGTCACCCCAACAAAATGGGAAGGAGAAACACAGAATGAGGGTCAGGGGCCAAACCCCTAACAGAGAGAGAACAGGTGGAGTGAACGGGAACGCTCCAAAGGGCGCCAACAAGGGTATCAACCAATCAGAGGGGGGAAAGGCATCGATTAGGTACAGTAACAAGGCCAACCCGTGCAATATAACCAGTTGGCAGTAATCATTTCATTCAGTTATCTCAGTGTTAGTTATTGGTGTTACAGTAGTAATAGTTTAGCTAGGGAAGTACCGGGACTTCAATTACCATCTCCCGCCTTCCGTGTACAACAATATATCACATCTTATTATCCATATCTATATTATACGCCTCGAATATTACGTACGACGAACAACACAAACTCTTTCATCTTTCACACACGGCGGGGATGCGTGAGTTGACAAACCGGGTAAACCGGGATCCTTCCTGGATCCCGTCACAGTAATTGAAACCTAGCAGCTACCCTGACAGTAATTGAATCAGAGCTGTCGCCCTAGCTAGCTAAACTCAGTGACTACCAGCCACCAATCTATACAAGCGAGATGAGTCAGTCGGGAGAGACGACGCCGACGCGGACCCCGGACGAAGAACTAACGATCCGCGAGGCCGCGACCAGACGGTACAGGCCCACAATGCCGGACCCATCGGTAACGGGTCATCCGGCAGTTCAGGATGAGGGGGGGCCGAGAGAAGGAGAGAGCGAGACGGAGGGAGAAGGAGACGAGTCGACACGGGACGTGGGTCGACGTACCGATGTCGCCGGCCAGCCACAGGCCGAGGGCGACGAGCGGCCCACCGAAACGGCGACGGTGGGGCCGACGGTACGACGCCGGACCCGGAGAGATGGAGGAGATGTCGGTACCGATGTCGCCAGTCAGCTACAGGCCGAGGGCGACGAACGGCCCACCGAAATGGCGACGGTGGGGCCGCCGGTACGACGTCGGACCCGGAGAGACGGAAGAGAGGTCGGCGACGAGGACGTCGGGGTTTCTGATCGACTTCGACGGGCCTACAACGCGACCCAGAAACTACTAAAGGAGGCCAAAGAGGGGTCGAAGATAGACGAGGTGAGACTGAGGAAACGACTAGGTGAGTCGAATAGACACTTTAATTATCTAATGCGCTTCGGGCAAAGAGAACTGGCCAAGGAGAGAGCGAGAGGGGTTGCCGAGGAACTGTGTGACTTATGGCGGTGTAGGGGTATGGAACCTAGTGTAGTGTACGTAGGGCCATACTTAGTCGATGCCCGGGGAGTAAAATTAGTGGGTTGGGAGAGACCTGAGGAGGGCGAACCCGAGGTTAACCCCGAGGATTCGGCCTCGTCGGTCGGAGGAAGTTCCGGGAGGCGGGGGAAAGTTAGTAGGACGGGGAGGCGGAGGGAATCCGTCACAACCGATAAGTCTGCTACATCCTCCGTAAAAGAAAGACGGGTGAGAGAGATAAATGCCACGTACCGTCTCGATTTGATAGAGCAAGGTCAAAGGGAAGTAGGTAGACGGTTAGAGGAGGGGAGAGTGCTGCTAGAGAGGGAAATGGCATTGATTAAAGAAACCGGAGAGAGGGCCGAAAGGGCCGTGAGAAGCCTTAGGGAGTGTGAGGAAGTAGGGAGGAAGGAACAAGAAGAGCGTGAGGCGGAACGTAGGGAACGTGTAGCGAGAGAGAAAAATGAGCGCAAAGAGCGTGAGGCGGAACGTAAGGAACGTGTAGCGAGAGAGGAAAGCGAACGCAGGGAACGTGTAGCGAGAGAGGAAAGCGAGTGTAAAGAACGTGAGGCGAGAGAGGAAAACGAGTGCAAAGAACGCGAGGCGAGAGAGGAAAACGAACGCAAAGAGTGTGAGGCGAGACGAAGGGAGGGGGCTAGAAGAGAGTTGGAATTGGCCGAGCGGGACGCACGGGAGTGTAAGGAGAGAATGGCAAGGAAGGAGTGTGAGCGAAAAGAATTAGAGAAACGTCAAGGTGAGCTTACAGGGTATAAAGCTATACACACGCGCTGTGTATACTGCGCGGGGACTGGTGCGAATAGGGGCGTCTGAGAGTGGGGCTGGCTCGAGTATTTTCGAGGAGCCAGGGGCCATGGATACATTTATTAATACCCCACTTACAGGGACCGCACGACAGACCCAAAACTGGTGTGACCATACGGGCGGGGGGGGGGTAATAATAATGCTATAGTAGACGTCATTAATATTAATAGTACCATATTAGACAACTCTAACCAAACCTTTATTGCAGGAAATACTTTGCCTAGTGGTAGTAATTTAAATTTAAATCAGAACGATTCTAATATTAACGTAGGAAATAATCCGAACAACGTAGTTATGCAATATAATCCAAATAATTTAAATAATTTACAAAATAAATCAGATAGTGTAGTCGCGCAAAATAATTCAAATGATTTTATCTCGAACGAACAAAATAATTCCGTTTCTAATATGGGTGCTATTAACGTGAACACGTCGGGCGTGTATGGCCAGGCAGATGGGGGCCTGGTAGGCCGTACAGTTGGTAGGCCGGAGGAGGCGGGGTTGATCCAACCCAGAGAGGGCCTGGTAGGCCACGTAATTGGTAGGCAGGGAGTGGCTGGGTTGGGAAGACCCAGCGAGGGCCTGGTAGGCCACGTAGCTGGTAGGCAGGGAGTAGAGGGCCTGGTAGGCCACGCAATAGCAGAGGGAGAGGCGGGGGTGAATAGACCCGACCGCGGTAGGGTTGATGTGTCGACTAGATAGGGATATGGTAGCGGGGTGAGAGATAGTGAAGTTAGATGTGGCGAGTGGGGGGGGCTACAAGAACCCCACAACAGCGAGTTAGCGGCGAAAAGGGGGGGGGGGGCCCACAGATGTCATCGGATAATGCGCGGGCCGAAATAGGTAAACCGCAACACCCGGCGACGGAGAGTAATAGGGGGATTGCGAGTATCCCCAGCGGCGTGCGACCGAGCAGAGAGAGACAGGTTGACGTCGCGAGAGGGCGGACGAAGCGTCGAGCCCGATCAGAAGAGGGAAGAAGAACAGTGGGGTTTAACCGGGAGGTCGACGAGAGATCTCACGAGTGGAAATACTCCACTGAAAGGAGAAGAAGAGAAGACAGTAGTAGAAGTATCGCCGCGAACGATAGAAGAGCGAGGACGGATAGCGAGCCGTCGGTAGTCGAGATGAGAATGGAGAGTCAGTGGGGTCGGACTCCGGGAGATTGCCGTCGCCCCGGAGAGATGCGACCTGGCGAGGCGCATTACGCGCCGATGGAGGGGTACGCGATGTACCGGTACGAAGACGAGAACAGTAGAGAGGGGGGGTCGAAGAGAAACTTTCCGACGGAATATACCTACTGATCGAGAATATGGTAGCCGCGGGGAGGACTATTCGAGAAGAATAAACTTCGATCCCGAGCGACACATGCGGACTGTAGGACATACTGTAGGCCTTACTGCACATACCATAGGCCATACTGACAGAGGCAATGTAGGCGATAGGATAGCGTGGACGACGGGATTAAACCCGGAAGTCGCGGAATACATACCGGCGGGTAGGCCAGAAGCTGAAAGGCCTATACCGGTACCAGTACAGCAGTATGACTACAGCATGCAGGGACATAACATATACCCAGGGGAGGGGGGAATTATTGCGGATAGGTGTATGGGCCCCAATATATTAACATCAACCCCAATACCAAACATACCGGTGGGGGGGGGGGGGACAGGGTGACATTCCCCCATCACAATATCAACAATATACCCCGATAGGAGCAAGAACAACGAGTCCCTTGGATGAAAATAGGTCGTGTGATACAGAAATATGGAGGGGGCCGCTACCCCCAATGACATACCCAAGTCAAAGAAAGTCAAGAAATAGGACGGACGGACCGCATCAGACAGGAGAAACCATACAGCATCCATCGAACCCATTGGAAGCGCAGGCGATGGGGATGGCCACGTTGATCGATGCGTTGAAAACGAGGATCGAATTACCGCCCGTGGAACCATTCAAATTCGATGGGAGTAGGCCGGAAGAATATCTACAGTTTCGGCGCATGTATAGTAATGAAATACTAACAAAGAACTTAACGCAGGCGGAGTGCCTAAAGTATTTGCAAGTATACACAGGAGGCCCAGCATACTACATCGTGAGGCAATATCAGGGCATAGAGGGCGGCTTCATGACGGCATGGCGGGCACTGGACAGGGAATACGGGCACCCGGCCAAGATCATCAGACAGACACTGAGAGGCATAACATCGGGTGGCCTACAGGATAATCCCGTTAGCATTAAGACGTTCGCTAACAAAGTCGAAAAGGCGCTAATCGTGCTGAAGACGCTAGACGCGCCATACGAGCTCAACGCGTCCAATAACATCACCACGATAGCGCAGGCACTACCGAACTGGCTGCGCAACAAGTGGAGGAAAATCGCTTTCTCCACTCGAGACAAGAAGGGTGTGGAACCGGGTTTAGAAGAAATGTCAAGCTTCTTAAACTACGAGGCTGAACTAATAACCGACCCAGTCTATAGTGAAGATAGCCTGGGAAAGGGACCGAAGACGGATTACCATAGACCGAAACCAGAGCACAATACATCAAACGCATTACCGAGGCTCAGGCAATCATTGCCATATGCAGCGACGCAGGGGACTGCAAGTCCACAGATAGCCGAAAGTAAGACCACACCATGGAACGGACAGGGGAACAATAACAACACGAATAAATATAACCCCAGTACGTCCAGTAGGCCGAATCCAAACAATAAGAATAGTAGGGACTTTGGTACAAACGCAGCTGCGATACGCGATGCACTGTATAAGGAGGGCTACGACCCAAAGAGCAAATGCCAGCTACATACAAATGCGCTTCATCAAACCATGAACTGCAGGTACTGGCAAGCGCTACCTAGGCAAGATCAGATAGATTATGCGTCGAGCAATAAGATCTGCTCGCGATGTGTGATGAGTGGACATAGAGCTAGGGAATGCAAGGAGAAGCCGGTCAAGTTCGGTCAAAGGAAAGGCCAAACGATGGCAACGAGCACAGTAGGGGCGAAGAAGAGAGGAACGGTGTTACTTGGGGTAGTACCCGTGCGAGTGATTGGAGAAGGCAATCGATCAGTAACAACACTAATGCTGGTTGATAGTGGAGCTGCCTTCACATTAGTCGAGGATTGGGTGGCCGAAGAGATAGGATTGAGAACGAGGCCAAGTAGAATGGCGGTAACAACCATCTCCAGCAAAGATGAGGTCCTGGAGATGAGAACCGGACGGTGCACCATCGCAGCAATAGCACCAGGATGCGACTATGGGGCTAGCATCGATCCCATCCAAGTGATAGAGTCAATAAACATCAATGCCAGACGGCCAACCAACATCGAGGTCGAACAATATAAATTTCTGGACGATATTGACTTCTCAATCCCAGATGTGGACGTTAGGAAGGTATCCATCATAGTAGGAATGGACTGCCCAACGGCCCACGAAAGAATGCAAACGGTCTTCGGCGAAGACAAGCAGTGTGACCCGGTGGCGATACTGACACCATTCGGGTGGACGCTAAGTGGCCCAATCAAGAGCAAGATACCATTTAGGATGTCGGAGACATCAGGATGCATGTTCGCGGGAACTATGCAGGAAATGAGTGATGAGAGAGCAGAGGAGCAACTTAAAAGACTGCTCAGACAGGATTTTGAAGGATTAAAGGAGACCGGGGTCGGGACCTCGGTGGAAGACAAACAGGCTCAGCAGAGCGTAGAGGAGTCTATGAAGTGCGACGAGGGGCGGTACACCATAGGAATGGTATGGAAACTACCGAAGATACCACTGCCCGATAATAGAGGGATGGTACTCACGAGACTCCGCAAGCTGAAACAAACACTAAAACGGAGCCCCGAGAAGAATGAGTACATCCACAGAACGATTAAGAAGTACGTCGAGAAAGGATGGGCCGTGGAGTTACCGGTCGACGAACCGAACACGGACAGGACATATTACCTGCCACTCCACGTGGCTTTAGACCCAAAGAAAGGTAAACTGCGGATGGTAGTTGACGCATCGGCAAAGACCAACGGAAAATGCTTAAACGACTATCTGTTAGAAGGTCCAAACATATACAACTCGGGCATAGAGGTCCTACTTAGATTTAGGAATGGGAAACACGCCTTCACGTGTGACATAGAAGGCATGTTCAACCAAGTCCGTGTAACGGAGGAAGATAGCGACAGTCAACGCTTCTTATGGTATAACGGCGAGGAAGAACCGTCGATAATACCGGCATATAAGATGGTAGTACAAAACATGGGAGCCAAGTCGTCTTCATTTACGACGACTATGGCAGTGAGAGATACAGTGAAGGGGAAGGAAGATAGATACAGCACTAGGGCCGTCGATATGATTCGACGCGGCTTCTACGTAGACGACGGAATGGAGTCTGGAAATACGGTTAAGGAGATACTGGACACAGGGCGCGAGGTTCGCGACATCCTAAAAGGATCCGGCTTTAACCTGACCAAATTCCAATCCAGTTCGGAAGAATTTATCAAGGCGATAGAGGACAAGAGACCAGAATCGACCATGGATAATCCCACAACAGCCAAAGGGCAGGACATGGCGAACAAGAGAACAGAATCTCAACAGAAGGCATTGGGAATCGTGTGGAACAGAGAGACAGACGAACTGAAGTATCAGCTGAGCCAGGAGGGCGCAGACATCCACACGAAGAGGGGCTATGTATCGTATATAGCAAGGATATACGATCCCCTAGGCCTAGCATCCCCATTATTAGTCACGGGGAAACAGATACTCAAGAGAGTATACAAATTGAAGGATGAGTGGGACGTAGAGGTACCAGAGGAAATCAAGAAACAGTGGAGTAAGTGGACAGGAGACTTGGAGAAGATGGGAACATACAACATGCCACGAGTGTATTTCCCGGATGGGAACATGACGAATCTGGACCTACACATGTTCTCCGATGCGTCGTTGGAGGCGTACGGAGCGGCACTCTATTTAGTACAACGAGAGGGGGCTCACAAGCCCAGACTGGCCTTTAGCAAAGCAAAGTCAACGCCGCCAGATTCAGCATCAGTTCCCAAGTTAGAATTGACAGCTGCGAGACTAGGAGTTAGAGCCACAGCCTACCTAGTGGATACTATTCCCAACATAGTGGAGACACACTACTGGACGGACTCCATGGTAGTGCTTGGTTGGCTACATAACGAAAGGACGAGATACCCAATATTCGTCGCGAACAGGGTGGACGAGATAAGGGCGACCACAGAATTGGAAAGGTGGCACTACTGCCCAACGGATGAGAACCCAGCGGACTTGTTATCACGGGGCGTGGCACGCCACACTTTCTTAAAAAAGGAAAGATTGTGGCAACACGGGCCGCAGTTTCTGAGCGACAAGGAGGCCTGGCCGCCGATGAGAAAGGTGGACCCGGACTCAGGAGAGGTAGTGTCAGAAGGAGAAGAGGGAGATTCAGAGGGAGAAGAGATATACTCCCAGATGGTGAGGGAGATAAGGGACGTGCAACCTAAATCAGAAGAACTGTGCGATAACCCGACAGATAAACTCCTCAGCTACAGCTCTAGTTGGTATAAGACCAAGAAATTAGTGGCGTACTGGAGAGCCTTCGGGAATTTCCTCGCGGGAGTTGGCAAAGACAAGAAGATCAGGACAACCATAGATCTGGAAGGAGCGGCCAAGGCAGTCATCCGCTATGAACAACGGAAGAACTATGGCGACGAGGTGGAACGCATCGGTAACCAACAGCACCTTCGACGGGACAGCGAGCTGATCACGCTGTCGCCACAACTTAATGACGACGGGATTCTAGTAATGAATTCTAGGGTGGGATACAACAACAGCATAATCGTACCACCGAAACCCATCATCATTCCCACAGGATCGCCAATAGTCCACCAGATTATCTGGGACTCCCATAAGTCGATATTGCACGGGGGCACCAACAGGACTCTCACGGAGATAAGGAGGACCTTTTGGGTCAAGCAGTTGAGGAAGAAGGTAAAAGCGGTAGTGGGGCAGTGCTAGACCTGCCGACGGGCGAAGAAGGAGCGAGCCATACAAGAGATGGCGCCACTACCGGCGAGTAGAGTAAGACAGCACGACCCGCCATTTACACATTGCGGTGTGGACATGTTCGGGCCGATAAAGAACAAGGTGATGCGGCACACGGAGAAACGCTACGGTATCATCTTCGTATGTAACAACACGCGGGCGGTAGGGATAGAACTCGCCCAAGATGCAACCGCATCAGCATTTATTAATGCATTAGAAAGATTCAGAGACCGCAAAGGTGGGACGATCGCAGTAATGTACTCCGACAGCGGAACCAACTTTGTGGGAGCAGAGAATGAGATGGCAGAGGCCTTGGACATCTTGGAAGGGGAGGAAGTCAGGGTGGCCATGAGACGACGACAAGTAAAGTGGGAGAGAAGGACGCCGTATGCACCACATACACTAGGATGCGTCGAGAGACTGGTGGGCAGTTCAAAGCGTCTAATGACGAAGCTAATGAACACCCACATGGTCACTGAGGACGTCTTAAGGACAGTGCTTGCGAAGTGCGAGGGGATCATTAATAGCAGACCGCTATATCCGGAGAATGATGACCCTGAGTCATTAGATGTGCTGACACCCAGCCATTTTCTAATGGAAAGGCCAGCGACCATCGACATGCGGGGTGTAGACCCAGATGACATACACTCCCGCCAGAGTTGGAAAGTCGCTAAAGCAATAAGCGCAGAGTATTGGAGGAGGTGGGTAGAAGAATACCTACCCACGCTCCATAAAAGAAGCAAGTGGAGGAAGCCGAATAGGGAGTTAAGAGAGGGAGATCTCGTAATCGTTACGGATGATACTATCATCAACAACCAATGGCGGTTGGCGAGAGTTGTAGGCACTTACTCCGATGAGGACGGAAGAGTCCGATCGGTAGAAGTGCGGATAGGTGGTAAGATAGGTGCGAAGGACAGAAAAACCTACAGGAGAACTGTAGGGAAATGCTGTCTGTTAGAAGGGGCACCTTAGTGGAGTTAGAGAAGAGTTTAGTCGTCCAAGTTTTGGACTGAGGGGGGTGGGATTGAGGGCGAGACGCCCTTCCCACACATAAAAGCTTATCCAATTCCGCTAACACAAACCCATAAAGTCAACCGTTAAGCAATATTGGGGGCCACGAGATTGGGTAATCAATCACTCGTGTCACCCCAACAAAATGGGAAGGAGAAACACACAATAAGGGTCAGGGGCCAAACCCCTAACAGAGGGACAACAGGTGGAGTGAACGGAAACACTCCAAAGGGCGCCAATAGGGACATCAACCAATCAGAGGGGGGAAAGGCATCGATTAGGTACAGTAACAAGGCCAACCCGCGCAATATAGCCAGTTGGCAGTAATCATTTCATTCAGTTATCTCAGTGTTAGTTATTGGTGTTACAGTAGTAATAGTTTAGCTAGGGAAGTACCGGGACTTCAATTACCATCTCCCGCCTTCCGTGTACAACAATATATCACATCTTATTATCCATATCTATATTATACGCATCGAATATTACGTACGACGAACAACACAAACTCTTTCATCTTTCACACACGGCGGGGACGCGTGAGTTGACAAACCGGGTAAACCGGGATCCTTCCTGGATCCCGTCACAGTAGTAGTGATGGGTTTGGATTTGATAGTGTTCAATAGAGAATAATAGAGACGACTTTCATGCATTCTTAATGGTGTCCGAACCTCTTTCGCACAAGCCCGAGCTTATTCTGAAAAGTCAGGCCATTGATCCCATAACAATCCCTTATGAATTGACAGTCTAGTAAATCATCGATGGAACATGAGTCCACTGAGTAAATTTTTTTTTTATTACTAGCTATTTTAAATTTAGAAAATAACAATAATTTTTTTATTTTATTTTTGTTCTAGAATAGTGTATATTATATATTTTTTGTTCTATAATTCTTCAGTGTTGGCATGGTAACAATAATATATGTTATACACCATGACCCGTAATATAGTGTCATTTTCTGATGACACGGACCCCCCCCAAATTTTTCTACAAATCTTTATCATATTGCATGAAATTTGAAACACCACTAGTTCAACTCACCGTGGTTGTTACCATGAAGCTGGAATTTTCGATTTTTCCTTAAATTTTTTTTATAAGCGTTTTAAAAAAGTGTCTTTTGCGAAATCGCACCCTCCGTATCGTGGCCATTCTTCACTTTAGTCGTAATTTTTTCATATCATTAAAAAGCTTGCGTTGCAAGGATTCGAAATATGTAACAATATCTGAATTTCATTGAGAAACAGCTGAGAAATAGGCGTTCAAAGATTGCAAGAATTATTGTTCGCTGCAGGCCATTTATTCTATTTAATAAATACACAAAATTCTAGAACGTGTTATTTATTTTATGAGTTGGTAGGCAACAGCGGTATGCCTATACAATATCTATATTGCGTAGCTACACTGAAAAAAGTAACCAGTAGTTTTTTTTAAAAAACCACTGGTTCGAAAAACTACCACTGGTAGTTTTTGTAACAAATAAACCAACGGTTTTTTGGCTTAACCGGCAGTAGAAATTGAGCATTATAACTGGCGGTTTCAACAACATCAAAATACCATGGGTTTTCTAATACCGGTGGTTTATTAAACCAACAGTTTGAATTTTAAACAAACTGTCGGTTTTAAAGTCGCATCCTTCAAAATCAACCATGGGTGGTTTAGTAACACATCAACCAAACTTGAGGTTTATGTTACAAATACTGGCGGTTTTTGTAAAATAAACTGACGGTTGTTTGAATTACTACAGGCTGGTTTAAATCGAACCGGGGGTTTATGTTACAAATACTGGCGGTTTTTGTAAAATAAACTGACGGTTGTTTGAATTACTACAGGCTGGTTTAAATCGAACCGGGGGTTTATGTTACAAATACTGGCGGTTTTTGTAAAATAAACTGACGGTTGTTTGAATTACTACAGGCTGGTTTAAATCGAACCGGGGGTTTATGTTACAAATACTGGCGGTTTTTGTAAAATAAACTGACGGTTGTTTGAATTACTACAGGCTGGTTTAAATCGAACCGGGGGTTTATGTTACAAATACTGGCGGTTTTTGTAAAATAAACTGACGGTTGTTTGAATTACTACAGGCTGGTTTAAATCGAACCGGGGGTTTATGTTACAAATACTGGCGGTTTTTGTAAAATAAACTGACGGTTGTTTGAATTACTACAGGCTGGTTTAAATCGAACCGGGGGTTTAGGTTACAAATACTGGCGGTTTTTGTAAAATAAACTGACGGTTGTTTGAATTACTACAGGCTGGTTTAAATCGAACCGGGGGTTTATGTTACAAATACTGGCGGTTTTTGTAAAATAAACTGACGGTTGTTTGAATTACTACAGGCTGGTTTAAATCGAACCGGGGGTTTATGTTACAAATACTGGCGGTTTTTGTAAAATAAACTGACGGTTGTTTGAATTACTACAGGCTGGTTTAAATCGAACCGGGGGTTTATGTTACAAATACTGGCGGTTTTTGTAAAATAAACTGACGGTTGTTTGAATTACTACAGGCTGGTTTAAATCGAACCGGGGGTTTATGTTACAAATACTGGCGGTTTTTGTAAAATAAACTGACGGTTGTTTGAATTACTACAGGCTGGTTTAAATCGAACCGGGGGTTTATGTTACAAATACTGGCGGTTTTTGTAAAATAAACTGACGGTTGTTTGAATTACTACAGGCTGGTTTAAATCGAACCGGGGGTTTATGTTACAAATACTGGCGGTTTTTGTAAAATAAACTGACGGTTGTTTGAATTACTACAGGCTGGTTTAAATCGAACCGGGGGTTTAGGTTACAAATACTGGCGGTTTTTGTAAAATAAACTGACGGTTGTTTGAATTACTACAGGCTGGTTTAAATCGAACCGGGGGTTTAGGTTACAAATACTGGCGGTTTTTGTAAAATAAACTGACGGTTGTTTGAATTACTACAGGCTGGTTTAAATCGAACCGGAGGTTTATGTTACAAATACTGGCGGTTTTTGTAAAATAAACTGACGGTTGTTTGAATTACTACAGGCTGGTTTAAAATATTTGGTATGCTTCTTTTAAACGTTTTATTTTATAAACACTTTAAACACTTTTATAAACACTATTTTATAAACACTATAACAATAACATCATATCATTTAGCACTTATAATTAACTTTTAACCCTAAAACGAAGCGTCTTTCTGCAAATTTGGAGCGGAAGACAACCTTCATGTTATTCAGTCTCCGATGTTTAATCTCGAATTCGGGGTATACCCCACAAACTGACTCTGAAATGGTAGTAAGACAGGAGATATTTCGTTTCTCGAAGTCGTTTACAAAGTGACGAATACACTTCTTGAATAGAGGATCACCCTCGTGGATTGCTTTATTGATCTCCAACTTCAACACGGGAACTGTAGAAATGCCGTCGTTGTCCAAGAGGGGGGGAGGAACATAGTACATAGCGCCACCCAGAGACTCTACTTTTAAGGTTGATCTCATTCTCTCGTGTGGCGACAGAGAACTACCGGTGCACTTACCCTTATCTGTACCAGTACCGGTACACGAGTTTTCGATTTCGGATTCAACATCCGAAGGGGACATTTGGTTTAGGGATGGGCTGACGTTGGTAGGCCTACTCACTATTTGTTGAAACATAGAACCCGAACCAGTGGATCTGTTTTTCAAACATATTGGGCATCGTGCCCAACTGGATTTCATCGGATACCCGCAGCATTTTGGGACCGCCTTTGGTTTGTGAATGGGTTTGTCACAACTAGGACATATCTTGAATTTGGGGTGCAAATCTTCACCGCAGTCGCACTTATAAATATTTTCTGACATGCCAGACGCAGACATGATTATTTAAATCTAAGGCTGTGAGATTAATAGGCCTATGTCTGTATGTGATGTGAGATTAATAACAGTCAGAGAGTGCAGGAGTGAGAGATTACAGTCAGACGGTTATCGTTCATATGCGTACCTCTGGCAAAAGAAGCAGGTTACAGTGGTGGTGTTTTCTAACCAAAACAATAAACTAATCTCCATTACTTAATTAACGGAAAGGAGCAGGTTAGAGTGGTGGGCTTTTCTAACCAAAACAATAAACATTTGGTTACATTTCATACTTATAGTCTTATTTTTGCAATACGAAAATACCAGAGGTACGCATATGAACTATAACTGAGAGATTCCAGTCTGGATTAAATCTATTAACTGCAACTGCAGAACTGACTGAACTGAAATACCCAGGCAGGCCTACCGTGACTCTAAAAATAGGTATGAATTACCCCTTGGTCATATAACCCATAAACCCTTGCTCATACGACCCATTAAACCCCTTGGCCATATAACCCATTAAACCCCTTGGTCATATAACCCATAAACCCTTGCTCATGCGACCCATTAAACCCTTACTCATGCGACCCATTAAACCCCTTGGTGATATAATCCATAAACCCTTGCTCATACGACCCATTAAACCCCTTGTTCATATAACCCAGTAAACCCTTGCTCATACGACCCATTAAACCCCTTGGTCATATAACCCATTAAACCCCTTGGTCATATAACCCATTAAACCCCTTGGTCATATAACCCATAAACCCTTGCCCATACGACCCATTAAACTCCTTGGTCATATATCCTATAAACCCTTGCTCATGCGACCCATTAAACCCCTTGGTCATATAACCCATAAACCCTTGCTGATGCGACCCATTAAACCCCATGGTCATATAACCCATAAACCCTTGCTCATACGACCCATTAAACTCCTTGGTCATATAACCTATAAACCCTTGCTCATACGACCCATTAAACCCCTTGGTCATATAACCCATAAGCCCTTGCTCATGCGACCCATTAAACCCTTACTCATGCGACCCAATAAATCCCTTGGTCATATAACCCATAAACCCTTGCCCATGCGACCCATTAAACCCTTACTCATGCGACCCATTAAACCCCTTGGTCATATAACCCATAAACCCTTGCTGATGCGACCCATTAAACCCCTTGGTCATATAACCCATAAACCCTTGCTCATGCGACCCATTAAACCCTTACTCATGCGACCCATTAAACCCCTTGGTCATATAACCCATAAACCCTTGCTCATAAGACCCATTAAACCCCTTGGTCATATAACCCATAAACCCTTGCTCATACGATCCATTAAACCCCTTGGTCATATAACCCATAAACCCTTACTCATGCGACCCATTAAACCCCTTGGTGATATAACCCATAAACCCTTGCTCATACGACCCATTAAACCCCTTGGTCATATAACCCATAAACCCTTACTCATACGACCCATTAAACCCCTTGGTCATATAACCCATAAACCCTTGCTCATACGACCCATTAAACCCCTTGGTCATATAACCCATAAACCCTTACTCATACGACCCATTAAACCCCTTGGTCATATAACCCATAAACCCTTGCTCATACGACCCATTAAACCCCTTGGTCATATAACCCATAAACCCTTGCTCATACGACCCATTAAACCCCTTGGTCATATAACCCATAAACCCTTGCTCATGCGACCCATTAAACCCCTTGGTCATATAACCCATAAACCCTTGCTCATACGACCCATTAAACCCCTTGGTCATATAACCCATAAACCCTTGCTCATGCGACCCATTAAACCCCTTGGTCATATAACCCATAAACCCTTGCTCATACGACCCATTAAACCCCTTGGTCATATAACCCATAAACCCTTGCTCATGCGACCCATTAAACCCCTTGGTCATATAACCCATAAACCCTTGCTCATACGACCCATTAAACCCCTTGGTCATATAACCCATAAACCCTTGCTCATACGACCCATTAAACCCCTTGGTCATATAACCCATAAACCCTTGCTCATACGACCCATTAAACCCCTTGGTCATATAACCCATAAACCCTTGCTCATACGACCCATTAAACCCCTTGGTCATATAACCCATAAACCCTTGCTCATGCGACCCATTAAACCCCTTGGTCATATAACCCATAAACCCTTGCTCATACGACCCATTAAACCCCTTGGTCATATAACCCATAAACCCTTGCTCATACGACCCATTAAACCCCTTGCTCATACGACCCATTAAACCCCTTGGTCATATAACCCATAAACCCCTTGGTCATATAACCCATAAACCCTTGCTCATGCGACCCATTAAACCCCTTGGTCATATAACCCATAAACCCTTGCTCATACGACCCATTAAACCCCTTGGTCATATAACCCATAAACCCTTGCTCATACGACCCATTAAACCCCTTGCTCATACGACCCATTAAACCCCTTGGCCATATAACCCATAAACCCCTTGGTCATATAACCCATAAACCCTTGCTCATACGACCCATTAAGATTAAACCCCTTGGTCATATAACCCATTAAACCCTTGCTCATACGACCCATTAAACCCCTTGGTCATATAACCCATAAACCTTTGCTCATACGACCCATTAAACCCCTTGGTCATATAACCCATAAACCCTTGCTCATACGACCCATTAAACCCCTTGGTCATATAACCCATAAACCCTTGCTCATACGACCCATTAAACCCCTTGGTCATATAACCCATAAACCCTTGCCCATACGACCCATTACGATTAAACATTAAAATAAATAATAATAATTTATCGGGATAGCATATTAATCAATGAAAGAAATTATACAATATACAATTGCCAAAAGTCCCGGTTATTGACTGCTACATATTGAGTTTATGAGGCGAGGGAAATTGTAAAGGAAATTAATAAACATACAAATAAAAGGTCTTATTCTTATTAAACTATTACATTTCCAAACGAAGGTAGTTTTTAAAGTAAAAATAAATTTTGACAAAAACAACAACAATAACGTATTAAAAATCCATTGCATTAGTAGTTGTCTTTTAGTCTTTAAATTATTAACTGAATACAACGGAAGACTATATTATAGACCCCCAAAACCTCATATCCATACGGAACAGAATGTCCCCATCCCTATAACAGCTGGTAGAATTGGACTGGGTACAACATGTCTAGTCTAAAATATTAATCAAATTAATTGTTTGTTTGGAGTCTCCGTATTCGTATTAAAGACAGAAAGTTGTATTTAATACAACTATAATCCGGAGTTTCTTTCATTCATATACTAATTCATAAACAACAGAAATAATATTACGGCCTAAAACTAGCTAATAACGTGAATTAACTTTCTACATCACAAATATTGATTAAGCAATTAAGTAATTGAGAAATATTGATATTAAAATATTTTCACTTAAGTTTAGCTACGAATCTGAGAGATATAATATTAAACACTAAATGGGGCGACATTAAACTCGATCAATACCTATAATAATAATAATAACTACTTATTAATATTTATGTAATTATTTAATATTAATATATTATGTAAAACTGAGATAATTTATACCAGGTGAATGACA
Source organism: Nemertoderma westbladi (assembly GCA_032718475.1). Taxonomy (NCBI): domain Eukaryota; kingdom Metazoa; phylum Xenacoelomorpha; order Nemertodermatida; family Nemertodermatidae; genus Nemertoderma; species Nemertoderma westbladi. The sequence goes on along the minus strand of JAUCBJ010001519.1, from coordinate 4,510 downwards.
GTAGAAAGTATTCTAGAATATTATATACCGTTGTCATGGAATTAGAGAGACGCGTCCTGACTGTCATTAACTTTGCGTCGTTGCCTAGCAATAGCCACTACGCCACCTATAGTACTCGTCTTCTCCAGACCATCGCCACGCTTTTTAGCCACAGCGACTCGGTCCCTTGAGCCCCCAGTAGATTTCACCGAAGATACAACACTTTGGGTAAATGGCGCGCTTTTAGATTTCGTTTTTCCCTTTTCTGTTCGACAGACGACCCGTTTATTACTTCTAGAACCGCCTTTACTATTAACTCTTTTAGATTTACTATTGAGAACTAATTTGGCGGCTCCAGTTACCTTTCTCTGAACTTTTTTCTCGGCGGAGGGTTGAGGATCCTTAGCGGCGGTCGTTACGTCACCGTTGCCGTGCGACGGACACCGCCACCGACGACCCCCGTTACTAGGCAACCCGGTTAGCCCCGCGCACGCCAGATGGTACGCCCTGCGACACTTGGCGACGCCGCACAGAATCAACTCGCCGCCGCCCCCGCAACCGGAACAGGAATCCTCGTGACTCCTCTTCGCCTCCACGCCTCCCTTCTTCCGAGACTTACCGGACCGCCGTTTCGACGCCTCTTTCTTCCCCGCGCCGCCGCATTCCTCTTCCTCTGCCTCCAAAGCCGCCTGACTTTTAGGCGGAAGGCCGATGAAACCGCTACAGTTAGCCGAACCGCAATGACAAACCTTTTTATCGTTACCGAGACTATCCAGCGAGTAATTGAAGGTCAACTCGGTGGCGACGGGGATATCGCGATTAGCGAACAAACCAACTCGAAGGTCCCCGTTAACCGTCCACTTCTGAGTCTCGCAGTTGGGATCACACGAATGATTCATAAAACGCGCACGATTCCCTTTGGGCCCGGCGTCTATAACCCGATCCCCGTCCAACGACATAAAGTAAAAGTTACTCGCGTCCGAATCGTCCTCCTCCGCTTTCCGCAACCGACTCCGGCACTCGGCCCGGTCTACCAACTCCCCGACGTACTCCTGCACGAACCCCCCTTTCGCGACGGCCTCCTTGGCCACCAGACCCCACCCACGGCCGGGGGTACGAACCAACTCGGACGCCGGGTAGTTGCACTTGACGAAGTCCTGGTTGAGGCAGCGGTCCCCCGCGGGGCAGCCCTTGGGGTGGCACTCGATGAGGAGCATGCGGTTGATGCAGTCCGAATCGCGGTCGCACGGACGAGCAGCCTTGGCGTCGCAGTCGCAGGTGGGAAGGGCGGACGCGTCGCGGACCTCGTGCAACGTCGCGCCCCCTACAGGTCGGTTGCTCTTGATATGCCGGTAGGGGGCGGGTTTTGCGTCGAGGCGCTGGCGCTCTGCGGCGTCGCGTGTCGCCCTACGCGCGCGGTGCAGGTTGAACCGGTCGGTGGCCTCGAGAACCGCCCGACGGAAGGTATCCCGGATTCCTTTACCGCTCGCCGACCGAGTCGACTTATCATCCTCGTTAAACAGGAAGACCCGTTCGTGGCCGAGCCAATAGTAATCGTTGCTTCCCAGGAACTCGACCACGAACTCGCCGGCGCGGTGCGCGCGCGACTGGATGTTGTTCGGCACGCATTTGGGGTGTTTAATCTCCGCGGGCCACCACCGGTATATGCCCAGCTTGGCCCAGACCACGTCGCAGTACTTGGGACGCCAACCGCGACGACAATCGGAACAGCTGTAAGCACCGAGTGGTACCGCGTCCAGACCGAGACAATCCACGTGGAAGGATGCCGGACAGGAGTCGCAGCAGATCAATGAGCCGCCGCTCAAACAATGGAAACACCAGTTTACATTGACTTTACTCTTCGTGTGGTATTTCTTATCCTTCTTCATGGAGCTCACGTGTCGATCGCAGATCATAATCGAGTTCCCGAGGTATTCGCTCCCGGCGACAACACAGAAGTCCCCCTTATGGTAGGCGACGGGACATCGCAAGCAACGGCACAAACTCCCGGCGAGGAATCGCGTAGAGTTGAGCGGATCTTCGGCGTAGCAGGAGGCGCACGCGTGGGCGGGGCACAGGAAGCCCCCGCGCTCGTGTCGCGTCTGGGGCCACGCATTAACGCAACGCTCGTGGTACCTGCGTCCGCACCATGCGTTCCCACATTTTCGCACGTCTTCCTCACCGCGCTCGCCGCACAGCAGACAGGCGTAGGAGCCGCTGGCGCACTCCTCGCACGTCAGTCTGTCTCCCAGACAGCCCCGATGGTAGGCGCGGTTACACGTTCCCAGACACTTGGCCAACTCCACGCCGTCGCAACGTTCGCATACCGCGCAGCACAGTTCGAGTTTTCGTCGCTTGGAGGCGCCGAACCCGTTGGTGGAGCAGACGGAGGCCTCGTCCTCTGCGGTGGAGGAGCCCAGGACCGACGAGGGCCGACGGGACCCGTTCAACGATTTACTTCCCGGAAGTACAGCGGAATTCCGGCGTCCGGAAGACTTTACGGAGCCATCCGTGGACGCCGAATCGCTGTCATTGCCTAAAGAATGTTTCTTAGTTCGCATTGAGGGAAGAGCAGACAAGATGTCGTCAACGCGTGGCTTCTTTACCGCGACATCGTCTTCTGATTGGCTACAAACCACTTCCGATTGCCGTTTCCTTAGAGATCGGATACGATCGATACCCCCATTGGTAGAGATCTCACAACGAGAAGTTCCTAGGTCTGCTTTATTGACAGAAGATTGTCCTCTCGTTTTGATATCATTACTTTCTACATCAACGTTAGTGTCGACATCATTAGCAACGCATCCATTGGTATCAACCACCGCGTTGCATTTCCTCTGAGACACGCGCTGAATCGAACCTATTGAAGACTTGGTATTTCTCCCACTTCTCCTGAGTGGTACTGAGTCGGTATTATCTTCAATGTTGCCGGTTGGTTGGGCAGATTCGTCTTCAATGTTTTCCAGTTGTTCCGCGCCGTCCTCCTTATGATTCCTCAAATTACAATGACGCGTGGTTTTCTTTCGAATCGAAACAGGACTTTCAACCGCCGCACAAACTGCTCCTGAATCTTGGATATCCAGCAACTCAGAACCAACAGCCACGAGACGATCGGATGTACCCTTGGCGTAATTATCCTGAGGCGATTCAATATGGGGTTTATTAATTAACTCCGACACAATTACTTGCGCTGCGTCGCAGTTAGAACTTAATGCAGAGGTTATGCAGCTATTATCGGGTATATTTGAATCCCCAGAGATCGTATTAGCAACAATTTCACTACAATCAGAACTAATTTGCCGACTGCTACAAATGCTTGGCTCAGAACTGCCGGAGGCTATAAAAGGTTCAATGTGGCACGCGATCGGCTCGGTATTCACTGGCTCCAGCTCGACAAGCGAGTTCCCATTGCCCCCCTCTAAAGAGACGTCGTTTACAGTCAATGTTTCACCACTAACAGCCTTCCTAGCATCACCAGCCTCTACAATGTCATCCCAAAGAAATACTTCCTTTTCTATTTCGCAGTGATCCGCTGTTTCCAAGGCTACACCATTTGCTGCCAGTCTAACACCATTAACAGCTTCACAGCGGCCAACGCTGTTGACAGATTTATTTTTTGATTTTATGCCTTTTCGTCGATGTTTAGCTTTAGTAGCAGGTATTCCTTTATCTCGACTGAATCGAGTTGCTTTATCATCGGAACATCCATCGCTCCGACCTTCGCAAAGTGACTCCGGGGTTGAACAACCGGTGTCAACCGACGAGTCACAGAAACCACGTTCTACTATCGGCTCGGGACAGCCACCGTTAGAATCTGCTACAGAGGAGCCAGCACCAACAGATTCAGCACAACATGTATGAAGACCTTTAGCACTAGTGGTGTCGAGTTCCGAAGAACAGCCAGTCACCAACTTCGAGCTACATTGGGTAACAATAGTTACTATCGATTCATCTGGAGAACTCGTCTCTTTGGTTATTTCTTCGAGATCGCGCTTAACACCTTCAATAGTGGGGCCGGAGGTAATGGAAGACTTCGAACTATCCTCGTTAGGGGTAATAATGTTAGTGGTGGATGGTGAAGGTTCGACTTTATCGAATGACTGAGAGAACATTGCCATGGGAGCTGCGCTTAGAACGGTGTGGGATCTCCCTTTTTTCGGTTTCACTGGCAGCATCGGAGGGAGCGTCGCCGGTTTCCGTGTCGCCTTCCGGTAGAACTTGGCCCGCGCGTCTGCCCCCATGATGGACCACTCGTCGATCAGCATGGTCCGCAGTTGGCTCTCGGTGAGCGCGGGATGGGCCTCGCGGAAGACGCCGGATCGCTTCGTTACGAATACATCGAAATCGGCGGTCCCTTTGTGCGGCGAGGCGCTCCGGGACCGCGGCGGTTTACCGGGTTCCGCGTCGCCGACGGGTTTACCCTCCGTGGATCCTCGTCGCGGATGTTTAACTCGCGTTATCTTCGCCTCGGATGAGGCGCGCGGTCGCTTAGCAACTCGATCCTCGGGATTCTTGGGGGGACGACCGCGAC
>JAUCBJ010001518.1:0-38818 GCA_032718475.1 Nemertoderma westbladi | reverse complement strand
GAACCATAGAGTTTGTTCGCGATTTCAGACCTTTAGCAGTTTAACCTGCCAATTTTAGGTGTCCTCTTGTTTATAAATCGACTTTAGCCTATAACAATTATTTAGTGCTCATGAAGTAACATTAGCCGAAGCCAGTCTATGCGCAATCATTCACCCACAGTTAAGGGAGACTGGATTCGGGTGCTTTGAAGTTATTGCGTTGCAGACCTACTGTATTATTCGATTGATCGTTACTATATAATCTCTGACAATATTATTCACTTTCGGGGAAATATTAACAGTTCGTTTAGGACGTGGCGCTTTAAGTATAAAACAGAGTTATGACTTACACTAAACACAACGAGATGGCTACTGATTTTCGTAAATAGCGCATTCTTTAGGAGATGCTTTATTATCTGTCACACTGCTGCATACGACTTTACACTGCTGCACACTGATCTGCCGATCGTCACTGAATTTAACCATATATAAGGAGGATAGCAACTGACACATGTAGGGATTATGAAATAGCATTTAATGCACACTAAAACCACTGTAATGTAAGTCGCGATTGCTACCGGTAACCGGTCCCTCTTACCTTCAGTAATCAAGAAGATTGGGGTTTTATGATTATTTATCGGTATTCTCCAAATATAACAACATATCCATCAACATATAACAATTAATAACAGACAGTCTAATAATGCAGTTTTATTATACAGCAATGTTTCAGGTCAGATGTGTGACCGTAGTTTGGTTTGATAATAGATTTACGTTCTTGTAATCAAAGCCGTCTAATGTTGGCCAAAGTCTGAAACTTCTAACACAGAAGTACAGAAGAATTTCCAAGCAGTTGTTCTCGCTCAGAAAGGTAAACAAAGACCGTAATGCATTGCACGGTTTTCCGTAGGCCTCTGTGCAAGATAAAATGAAAATCGCTCTGATTGGCTGAGCGAGCTGAACAAAGAGGTTCCACATCGACAGTAAATCAGCTGACAGATTTCGTCATCTGAACTACAATCTATTTAGAGTATTAGCGCATTGCGGCATAAAATGGCTTGTTATGTCCGCTAAAATACCCACACAGTACATTGCGGAGAAAATGGCTTGTTATGTCCGCTAAAACTCCTACACAGTATATTGCGGAGAAAAATGACCTGTTATATCCGCAAAAGCTTTTACACCGCTCCCAGAAAATGGGATTTAATTCTATAAAATATAAAAAATCACAGTTTCTAAAATATAAAAATACTCTAAACAGTTAGTCTTTCTTACGTGAACGGCGTTTACGCAGTTTTTTGAGGCTAGCAAGAGTCCTTTTCTCTTTGGGGCGAGCCACTTTACTAGGAGGGCTATAACTCCTGGATGAAGGGTGCAATACAAGTGCATCAGAAGTTTAGGGTTACGGTCGGTGTATCCGCCGGTCGAGGTACCCGGTTGATCGGTATCAACCTCAGTGGAACGAGGTCGAACAACCTTGAGAGTGCGTTTTAAGACAGCAGCTCTTACTGGTCCCTGACGGGTCGTTTGCACGAGAGCGGTAGGTGGACCGTGTGTAGTGAGAAATTTCCTCGGTTTGATGGTTCTTTTCGACTCGCGTTCTCGGGCTCTGTCGAAATCGATATGCTTCTCCTCGAGCTGATTTTCCTCCGCTGGTCGTTGGAAACATTCGTCCAATACTCTTTCGGAGAGTAGGGTTGTCCAAGTTCGATATCTTCTTAGAGATTCTGGATTTCCCGATCGAATTGAGATAAAGCTAATTCATTTACCGCTTGGACTTGCTGCTGCAATTTATGTTTCTCTAAACAATCGTAGGTTCCTTTTCCGATCTTTAGTCGAATAGTGTCTAACGCGTTTCGTACAACTCTCTCCTCCACCTCGGTGACAAGTTGTATCGGGGTTAAACCGGGACGATTATACGGGTTGAATGGCGATATTAAATGTCCGCGTCCCAATCCGGCTAGGTAGGATGGGCGAATATCTAGGGAGCCCACAACCGGAGTGCCACCGACTAATTGTTCGGGTAACACTAGATCCTTGAACAATGAGTACAGTTCAGGAGGATTCGTCATACTATTAGGATCAAGAGTCTGAGGTCTCACCAGGGAATGAGGAGGTCTGACCGAGTATTCCGGAACTCTGATCATCTGATCATTTTTAAGGATCGTTTGAGTCGAGCGAGCGTAGGTGATACGTCGAACAAGTTTCACTTGAAACTCCCATAAATATAGCGAGTAAAACTGTGTTTAGCGCAACGTCTCCGCGGATGTTTATGTCTTTCCGTGTGTTGGTTGGGTCTAGGGCATTCATCGTAATAATACCAAAGACGTCTTGTAGGGGAAACGCGGGTGATCTTTCTCCAGTTTTACAATGTCTCTCTCAAGAATTCCAAATATACGTTGAAGTCACTGCGTTTATCCGGTTCTTTAACGTCTTCTCTTTCGAGTTGGTTTCGAATAGAATTTTCGTGTTCGATTCTCAGTTTATCGTTCCGACTCCGCTGGGTTTGATATTTAAATAGAATCATTTCGCTTTCGGTGTCTACATCGTCCGTATCGTGTAAATCGATAGGATGGCCAGTAGTTAAGAAGTCCATATACGTACCATTACGATGCGTATAGCGAGCGGTGAATTTTCTATAGTCCAATTCACGCGTGAGCTGTTCCTTTGACATTGGTGGTTTGATATAACGGCCATCGTCCTCCGTAGTGGGTGGACTAGCGTCGCCGCGTATTAAACTATCAACAAACGCTTGCAATGGTAGGGTATATCGCTCCCTGATACCAAGATCATCTTCTATCAACTCAGTCATAGCTGCTATATGAGTTTATCGATATTATAATTAATTATAATTTAGGCTAGCGGTCGTTGCTGCCTCCCCCTCAATGCCCCCGGACAGCGCAAGGTCCTCAGCGCTGATGTACTGTCGCCGCTGTGTCTATCGCCAATGTAGTAGCTACACAACGACAACAACAACCAGCGCGAGTCACTCCACTGTCCGTCCCAAGGGCTTAGATTTACTTCAGGTTCTTACTGCAGAGGTAGGGCTACTTTCACAACTGCGACTGTAAACACACTTTAGTAGTAACATTCACCTATAAACGCACAAATTCCACACAACTGTCACAAATTGTACACATTCGGGCCATTTGTCCGTTAGTCAAGTGCCTTCCAGAATGCCACGTTATTATTATGTATCCTTTGATACTAGCAGTGCACTATTTATTCCTTATGCTATTCAATGGGGCAAGCTTTCTATTGTTCTTTTAACTCGCTTCTAATTCTAGCGTGGTTGTTGCTATGGTGACATTATGGAGAGCTAGCAGTAGAATTAGGGTAATTCTCATGCATACAGATCTGGGATGCTATTTAATAGTAATTCTTTAATTGTCAATATTCCCCCTTATACATGATTTTATGAATTTTATCGGCTATTGACTATATATTGGAGATTCTCGCACAATAATATACTTAATAGGGTGAATCTCCGCTCCCATGATCTATTAATTAATGGAATTTTGGGAATATTATAAATTGTATAAAATGACAATTTATCAAATTCATATAAGGATATGAATTTAAATTTATTCCCGTAAATTTTATTATTTAATATTAAAATAGACACAATTTTATTCCAGAGCATGTCTGGGGACTGGGATCCTTGATTCCAGGAAATTTGTCTTTTTAAGAGTATCGGTAAGTGCTACGATATCTTAATCGACTAGAATTTTAAAGGATCTAAATTTTAACAGATTTTGATTTATAAATTTTCTTGGTTTACAAACTCCTTAGAGTTTATTTGTATGCATTTACTCTATTATAACATTTGTTTTAATAGATTTTTATAAATATTAACTATGTAATATTTAAGATGGGCACCGATTAATTCCAGAACATGTCTGGGGACGTTAACCACTGATTCTAGAATTTTGTCTTTCAAGTATATCGGTGGGTGCCGCGATATCTTAATCGACTAGAATTACAGATGGTCAAAGGGTTTAACAGATTTATTTTGCGTTTTACGCTACTGTTAAAGGGACATCACGCTACTATATGTATTATTTAATATACGGAATGAGAGCAATATTGCAAGAAGCAATGTCAGTGAGAAGAGGCAAGTTGTTTCCAAGGTCTACCCAGAGCTTGGTTTAGCCGAGACACGAGGATCTGAACTTTGCATTCCTAATACTCTGCTTACCAATAATACTTGAGTATAGTAGGAGCTTTATTGTTCTTTAATAAGTACGGACATTTCATCTTACTGTAGTCACGTATTTATAATATGATACGGACAGTAAGGAAAGAGAAAATAATTATTTCTCGCCGTTACACTAAATATATAATATAAGTAATTAAGTAATAAACGCGAATATATATGGCACTAATTCTACTAAATAAAAATTAAAGAAAACGATTATTATAAAATTATATAATAATACATACCTAAATATAAAAATAATAAAAACAAATATAAAATAATATAGTCACACACCCACTCCAGACGCTGTTACGTTGGGGAGTCCCTAGATGTTTGTTGGATTAGGGAGGTGGTCGTGGGAAGAGTATCTTGCCTTCCATAGTTTCCGGATAGTTCTCTGTCTCTTTCCAGTAAACATAAACGACCAACTGGGCGATTGAGCTGCTGCGTCTCGAATACAATTCCAGGTTTCTTAAAGTTATGTCGCATGACGATGAGTTCTACCGATCGCACTAAACCATTATCGGAGATATGAGTCTCGATGATACGACCTGTCTGCCACCGCTTACGTGGAAGATCTGATTCCACAATAAGGACCATGTCTCTGGTGCTGATGTTTTCTTGCTGCGCAAACCACTTGGTTCGAAGTTGTAGCATAGGCAGATATTCGTCGGCAGTATTCGTCTCCGTCCGTGATTTCCGATCGTGGGAGCATGGCTACAGGTTTCTTCAGTAGGAAGTGTGCGGGTGTTAGCGCTTCCAGGGAGTCGGGACTCAATGAGACTGGCATAAGCGGTCTTTCGTTAAGATAGGCGGCGATTTCTTCCATTAATGTCCGCAAAAGTTCGTCGGTGAGATACGCGTGGCACGGCACTATAAAGTGAAATGCGGTCTTCACGCTTCTTATTAATCTCTCCCAACTTCCTCCCCACCAAGGGGCGTCGGCGGCGTTGAATGTCCAGCTAGATGTTGTTACCCTTAGCTGATCGTCCACCTGTCTTTGGTTCCAATCTCTAACGTAAGCCTTGATCTCATTATTGGCGCCAGTGAAGTTTGTTCCCTTATCAGATCTCATCGTGTTGCTAGTGCCAAAACGAGCGATCTGTCGGCGTAAACTCAGTATGAAGCTGTTGGTAGATAGATCGTTCACCATATCTAGATGGATCGCTCTACAAGTCATACAGACAAAGATGACACACCATTGCTTGACTATAGTCCTGGCACGATATACTTCAATAGGGCCAAATAAATCCACACCGGTATTAGTAAAGGGTGGTTCATAGAAGCTTACTCGTTCCCTAGGTAATTCTGCCTCTCGCTGTGTTAAATGCCTACTGAATGCTTTCCTACAGGGTATACAGTTCCTAAGAACTTGGTTCAGAACTCTACGGGGTTTATGAAAATAATAGCAAGTTCGAATTTCGCTAAGAACTCGTTCTCTACCAGCATGGTAAAGCTTACTGTGAACATCTACAAATCATCTTGATTTGTATTTCAAGATTTCTAATGAGTATGGGAAACTTAGTGTCAAAGGATAATGGAGCATTAGTTAGTCTCCCTCCAACGCGTATTAACCCATCTATCATTGTGCTAGAGAAACGATCCCTTAAGCGCATCTGTGGATTTCTCAACAACAGGAAATACTTATCGGTATCTTCATAGCATTGCAGGAGTCTCAGTATCTGCTTATTGGTTTCTTCATGCTCCTGGTAACTGATCTTCTCCGTCAGAAACCTATCTGATATTTTATATTTGGGAAGATCTTTAATAGCATGGACCTCGCAGATGTCAGTGGAGCGGTATCACTAGCGATCTTCGTCCTGGAGTTGTGATGATGAAAGCATCGCTTTAAATATACGACGGCCTTACAAAGCCGATTCCAGGAGCTATAGTGATGTATCGCTCTCTGCAGGAGAGGTGAGAGTCCCTGCGAGACGTCTGGTGTTCCAGATTTCCAGTCTCTCTCTCTGATTTCCACAACAGACTTATTTGTGGCGGGGGAGTTTAGATCCACAGTTTAGATTCAGGTCGTCTCCGGAAATGTGTAGTACAGACAGATCTATCATGGGTTTAAATAACTTCGATTTACTCGTCCGGGTTTTGGGTTTGACTTTCTCCACTCCCTTGGCTTGTCTAATCTCAGCCGTGGTGAGATGAGGAGGCCATTCATCTATTTACTTAGGAAGTCGGGTCCACCTAACCAGTCCGGAGTATCTATCAGTTCTTGAGGAGTTGCTCCTCTGGAGGCGATGTCGGCTGGATTAATCGTCCCAGGGCAATGTCTCCATTGATCTACACTAGTGCGACTAAGTATAATGGCTACTCTATTGGTAACGAAGACGCTGAACTGACAGACTTCATTGGTTATATACTCCAAAACGAGTAAAGCATCAGTCCAATAGACAGTTTTCTCCAGTGGATAGTCGATCTGTTTTGTGACATTCCGGCCGATGGCTGTAGCGTATAGAGCTGCCTTTAACTCCGCTCGAGGAACTCGTAGCTTGTTGTTTATCAAGGCCTTAGAAGTAACCAAGGCAACTTTAATTCCATCCGGAGTTTCAACCCTCAGGTAGGCTACTATACCTATTCCCATATCGCTGGCGTCTCCAAACACATGGAGTTGATAGGAATACGTGGGGAGAACATGACCAAAATATGAACGGGAAATCGTAAAGTTCTCCATGGATGGTAGAGAATCTTCCCATTTCATCCACTTCTTTAGTAGTTCTCCCTTAAGTGGATCGTCCCACGAGTGGTTTTCAAGCCACATTTGTTGCACTAAGCTCCGAGCAACCAATATAACTGGGCTAATAAATCCCAATGGATCGAAATAAGTGCTCAGGATACTTAGACAAATCCGTTTAGTTCGAACTGGATTATCTCGCTGTTTTAACTGGAAAAACTGGATATCTCTCTCTGTGTCCCATTTCAAACCAAGCGTCTTGGTTTCTGGAAGATCGTCCTTGATTAGGTCCAGGTCTTTAACTCCTCGGTCTTCTACCGTGATCGATTCCAGAAACTCACGGGAGTTACTTGTGAATTTAGTTAGTCGAAATCCACCGCATTTCAAACACTCTACCGTTCCCTTGGCAACATCAATGGCTTCTTCCACCGATGGGAGGGACTTTAAATTATCGTCCATGTATATATCCCGTTTGATGTTGTCGATAACCGCTTTAGAGAAGGCGTCTCGGTTGTCATCAGCAGTGGTGCGCACTACTGAACAGGCGTTCGAGGGGCTCGAGATGATCCCGAAAGCCTGGATGGTCATCCAGTACTCCACCGGTTTTTGGTTGAGGTCTCCTTCAGGCCACCACAGAAATCATAGGCTGTCTCGATCCCTATCCAGCGCCTTAACTTGTAAGAACATGCCTTCTATATCTGAGGTGAAGGCGATCGAATATTGCCGTAATCTTAAGAGTATTCCCAACAAGGATTGGAGTAAGTTGGGTCCCGGCAACAACTCAGAGTTAAGGGATTGGCCCATGTAAAGGGCGGAGCCGTCAAATACTACCCGGACTTCGTTGGGTTTACCGGGTTTGGGAACGTAATGATGGGTTAGATAATACGTTCTCTCAGTTATGGGTGTTTCTTCCGGTACTCGCTCCGCATATCCCTTATCGATGAATTTCTTCAGCTGGGTCTTGTACATCTCTTTAGCTGAAGCATTTGCCATAAGGCGCCGATGTAGTTGCGCGATTCTTTTCTCCACCAAGGGTCGGTTATTTATAAAGTTGGGTTCTCGCCTTCGGAATGGCAGACCAATCTCATACATACCTTGATCTCTAAGGAAACATGTAGTCGTTTCCTGGATCTGCTTGGCTCTTTCCTCCTCGACCAATAGTGCTTTGTCGTAGGAATTAGGCTCTACAGCTTCTTCAGTAAAGAATCGTACGGCGTGTTCGTCGCGAATCTTAGCGTTGTGTCGATCTATCACCTCATTTAGCTCATCGTTGTTGTCGAGTTGTCCGCCATGATGGATGAGATGGCAAAGGTGCACTTGGTTTCTCCAAGCTTCACTTTCAGTGAGGAGGTCGATTGTATTTTCCTCATCAAATAGTTGGGTAATATCGTCGTTATCTGAGGAGTATGGTGTTGCCTCAGGTGTGATCTCTCCCTCACTGATTTCTTCTTCCCATTCACTCACCTGATGTATTTGTTCAGTGGGTAATCTTTCCATGAGCGTTCTACGGGAAGGTCCAGTGAAGTACCAACCTACTCTAGTTCTTCCCGCATAGGTTTGCAATGGTTGCGGTCGAGCAGGTCGTTTCTCTAATGTCTCAAGCGCCTCATGCGCATTTTGGCCGATCAATATTTGCACCCCTGGGTAGTCGGTGTTGAATCTAGGGATATTATGTTGCTGGGTAAAATCGTCTTCATCCCAGTTGTAAGGTTCTACTTGGCTGGTAGCAAAGTTCTTTATCGCCACCATTTTTACTGACCTTATGCTGTGTTCTCCTAGTTTGTCCTGGGGAGTGGACAACGCACCTACATAGTAGTCTGTAGCTACTGTAGATTTCCAAACCTGCATAATTCCTGAAAGGTTCAACTTAGTTCGGAACTTGGGTTGTCCTGCAAAGATGTCTTCGGCTAGTTCTTTGTCGATGAATGTTCCTGTGCTGCCGGAGTCCAGGAGGGCGTTGACAAAACTCTTACTTGATCCATGGACTCTTAGCTGAACTACGGGGAATTCCCGGATTCCGATGTTGGAAGTTGGCGCTTTCCAAGATGGTTGTCGGTCAGGAATAACCGGGTGCGCTTCGTTATCGGTTTCAGTCTCATACGTAAGCGCTCGGTACACCGCGGTGTTTATCAGATAACAGGATTCGTTTTCGTCGGAGAATTCGTCTGTGTAAAATCCTTCCATCTCAGAGCTGTGGTCAGTGTCGTTCACATCACTGAATTGGACATGTAGTTCGGACTCACTTACCTGACTCAGGCTGTTTCTTTCAAATTGGTGTGCAGCAAGATATGATGTTTCGCGCCGCACTTAGCACACCTCGCGTCGGAGTAACAGGTTCGCCGTTGGTGTCCTTGTCTGAGACAATTATAACACAACCGCTTATCCCACATGACTTCGCGTCTATCCTTTAAGGATTTCTTTAAGAATTCATCACACACACTTAAACGATGGGGCCCATCGCACAATGCACATTTTGGTTTGATGTTACTTACTTTACCTTGGGTAGTGTTGTGCACACTCGTTCTTTCCTCGGGCTTTCTTCCATGAATTCTCTTAGGAGACGTAGGAGGAGTTTTTGTTACCTGTTCTCTCCTATCACTGGTTCGAGACTTAATTTACTTACGTCTTTAGGTGCTTTGTTGACATAGTAAGATCTTTCGGTGTCTTTCCCGCTGTTCTCCTCTTGAGAGGTTTGGCTTTCGCCGTCGTCTGTATAACACACTGGTGTTACCTTTCTCCTAGAAACGGGTTTTTCACTCACCTTATTTTCCGGTGTCTTCTCTCGGGACTGCTTTAGGAGCTGTAATTTTACCTCTCCATTTAAGAATGACATGAGATCAGCCATGGTAGGGTCTCTTTGTTGTTGTTCCATCATATATAGAACTCTTTTGTCCCAACGAGTACCCACTCCACCCTTTGGCAAGGTAGATGCTACAGCTCCAATAACCATAGAACTCTGATATTCATGAGACTTACCTAGCCAATCTAATTGTCTACAGATCTCTTGGATCTCATCGGAAAATTCTATAATCCCGCTGCTAAGAAACTTTCGGGGCGCTACCAATTTCGCATACAAATACCTAGCTATGTTAGTCCTATTACCATACCTGATGTTTAGTGTATCCCAAACTTGTCTTAATCCATCTGGATGACCAATAAACTTTAATGCCATTAACTTGGGAGATCCTGCCAAGCACTCGATGAGGAATCTAAGTTTCTCTCCGTTAGATAGCACAGAGTTCTGTATGTTATCTTTATAGTATTCATTAAAAGGTAACCATTTCATCTCATCTCCGTTGAACTTGATGATCTCTCCCACCTTTACCGCTTGACGGGCTTCGGTTCTAGCCATTTGACGCGTAAAACTTTCTTGGGCCATCGTATTATTTAATATCGAGTTATCGGTATATAAATTTCGAGGATTATGATCAGTTCTATATGGAATATCATTATCAACAGGTTTATAATTACCCTTAATAGGGTTTACTATAGGAGTTTCTACTTCACTAGCAGTATAGATGCATGTAGGCTCCACACCTTGCGCATGAAATACTTCACACCTAACAGGTTGACACATTGTTACAGGGGGTGGTGGTATACCCCTTTGTATATTTACTAGTTTATCGCGTTCTAACGCGATACTCTGCTGCACTTCTTGCAACTCTAACCTACCTTCTCTTACTGTTCCCTTTAACAGTTGAACAGTCCCTTCCATCTCTCGGACCTGCTGGGAGGAACGCAAGCGCTGTTCCTCCAATTGTCCGAGCAGGAGATCCATCCCCCGCCGTCCCTCATCCACCCACTCGACCGCCGAAGCGGGAGCCGCCAACATAGTAGCGGGTAAACGAGGGATGACGGGCGATAAATCGTTGATGTCTCGCTCGGCGTCCAAGACTGGGACTGATTCTGGTGCTATTCTACTGGGCACAGGTAGTTTAGTACTGTGCAAAGGGAATTTAGAGTTAGGTTCTGGAAGTACAGGTGTCTCTATCACAGAAGGGGTGGCTTCGAGCACAGGCCCAATTATTTCAGGCTCATCTACTATAGTAGGGAGTCTTTCTACTCTAATAATTTGGTCTGTGGGTTCTGGACTACCTAAGTCTACACTAGCTAGTTGCCTTCTCACAGCTGGGGGCAAATTAGGCAATTTCTGACGGTGGGGCGTTCTTCTACGCCTGCTGGAACGAGATCTATTTCCTCCGCCTTCAGGATCTGTTGTATCGCCTTCATCAGATGATGTAAATCCCTGCCTCTTGGGAGTAGATCGACTTATCATCTGCATCTGACTAGCTGTTCTCTGTTTATCTATGTAGTCTTGCTTCTCTTGAAGATTTTCCAACTCTAGTTGGGTTGTCTCTTCAGATGCCCTCCATTCTGCTTCTACCACTGTCTCTGCCACTTTTCTTTCCGCTTCTGCCGCTGCTACCTTTCTTTCAGCCTCTGCCTCTGCCGCTGCCGCTTTTCTTTCAGCCTCTGCCTCTGCCGCTGCCACTGCCGCTTTTCTTTCAACTTCTGCAGCTGCCGCTTTTCTTTCAGCCTCTGCCACTGCAGCTGCCGCTGCCACTGCAGCTGCCGCTTTTCTTTCAACTTCTGCCGCTGCCGCTGCGGCTGTCTTTCTGTCTTCTATTCGTTTTTTCTTCAACTGTTCTTCTTGGACCCTAGCGATGCGGATGCTTTCATCAAATTTAGCTCGTGTCCGCGGCTAACATTTCCGCATCTAATGAGTCCAACACAAACTTGGCTCCTTCACTAGTAGGGTGAAGTCCAGCTAGCTGTCTCCTCAACTCTTTGTCACCTATAAATCGTTGATAGTCCGACAGATAGATGTCAATAGCGTCCTTCTTCTGAGGTTTCTCCAATGTCGCTTCGCTTTCCACTTGAGAAAAGGTAGCGTCTGTTGATTCTCCGTGGGTTGAGCACTCAGTTAGCTGAATTTTCCATTGGGATGTTCCTTGGACTTTAAGACTCACCCGTTGGAACCAAGTCTTTACGGTAACTTGCAACGACGTGTCTTGGCTTCTCTTCGAGGCTTCCTCAAAGGCCGAAAGGATTAGTCTGATTCTTAGGATTCGTTCTCGAACTTGATAAAGCAGCTCTCCCTGCTCTTGAGGTCCTTGGGGTTGTTGAAACAGTTGTTCCTCTAATCGCTCCAAAGAGCTGAAGAATCCCTGTACATATCCTGCTGCCGACCTCTTCCACACAGCTGGATCTCTAGTGTCCTTTACCACTCCCATCCTGTATAAGTCCTCCCAGGCAGCTTCCGATAAGTTAAACGGGAATCCGGGTCCGGGGAAGTTCCATTGCGTCTCGACAATAGACTTCAGTTCCTCCATCGTGTATCCCACATAACTGTCCTTGGTCGATTGCTTACTTCTCGCCCAATCGACTTGATGTTCCTCCACCGCAATCAATACCCTAGTGAGTACGGCTTCAGGAAGTATGAGAAGTGGATCCGAATAAACTGCTTCTGCCATCTTTGCTCCGCGCTCGGGTGTCAACTCTACAGTATCTGAACTACCGGAGCTATCGGGCCGCTGAGAAATAAGTTCTCAGTTCGGATGTTGCTGCTGTTTAACAGCTGCCTCTTGGTCCCGCTTGACTTGAGCCCGAGTGCCTATGATAGACCTACGGTGCTTTACTAGCCTAGGGTCTGATACTACTACTGGAGGGATGACTTTTCTTACAGTAGGAGGGGACTTGAACTTTGGTCTCAAATGTTCGGTAGCATACTGTTCTTTCTAGGAGACTATCTGACAGAGTTTGCTTTGTGTCAGCCATTGTTTAATTGTACAGTTGAATGCCTACTACTATAACGACAGTTAAAGCAAGTCTAGTAATTCAGTATCAACTGTAAGCCTAGTAATTAATTACCGATATCGTTACTCAATGTAACGCGATATATATATATAATATATTAGGATACCGGTATACACTTATAATATATATAAGTATTATTGCAGACTAGGATTGATTAGTCACAGAATACCGGTATATAATTTAAGCATAAATATATAGAAATATATATAATAAGCCTACCGTAAACACCGGTATACAGCATACACTTATAGTATATATAAGTATGATTATAGACTAGAATTAATTACAGAATACCGGTATATAATTTCAGCTTAATTTATAGAAATAAATATAATAAGCCTGCTATAAATACCGGTATACAGCATACACTTATAGTATATATAGTATGATTATAGACTAGAATTAATTACAGAATACCAGTATATAATTTCAGCTTAATTTATAGAAATAAATATAATAAGCCTACTATAAATACCGGTCAATTATATCAATTAATGTCAATTATTTTAGAATAACTGAATTTCTGAATTTTAGGGTTACTTTCCTTTACTTTATTACTGTTATTAAGCAGTAGCTCAACTGATGTTAAGACCTAATTGATGTATAACAGGCCTACTATTTTATAAATCGGTTTGAGTTGATTTATAATATGTTTATATATACCCGTACAAGGGTTTTCGTCAATGGTTGAAATAAATGTTATTATTTCTGGTGAGGAGTCACTACACAGAAGCTGAACGCTCTCAGTGGAGTGATACTTGTTGGACACTAAAACAAATAATTCTACTTTACTAAGTTACTTATCACTACAATTTACGTACAGTTACTATGTGAGATTACAATCTCTAAATAAACACAAAAGTTACACGTACAAATTTTAGGGTAATTTTGCAGGAAATTTACAAACCGATCTAACAAGGGGTTAGAATTTCTGGTTCTTACAAACGGACAGGATACTACGGTATTTGAAAATAATTAAGCAGTAGTAAATAAATTGCGTTGTCTAGATAAGAAAATACCACCGTCTGACGACTTATAGTCTTTAGCTCTACAGCTCTATAAGTACTACGTTATGTACCCGGAGTGTCCTTACCTAGAAGTTAATTACCGCAGCCAACCAGAGCTAACGTGCCTATTAACCACTTTACAACACAAATATACTGCCTACACACTAATTACCTTCGGAAAGTACTGTACACTAAACCCTAAATTAGGTACAAGTACTTATACAACAAATAACCAGCAGTTAAATATACTTGTACAGCTAAAAGAACCACGGTATCTGCTGGAGTGACTAGAGCATAAAATCACCAGTCTTTACCTACACCAAGCAGCCCTGATGTAGTACCGGGGTTAATTTAACTATAACGGTATGTATAACAAGCACAATTACTGTAGGAATAAACTTGGGGAGTTATGTAGGTTGCGAATACTTGCATAGACTCTGAATAATAAATATTACGCTACCCTTGCAGACTACACAAACAAAATACAGACCAAATGCTGGCAGACTACTGGCAAGCCTAAATAAACTACAGTATATGCAGACTCCGAAATGGTTAGTTAGTATGCGTTCTAACCGAGTAGTACGACTTATTCTTTCGGGGGAGATTTACCTTACAGCACTGGATGCCCCCCCCACCTTCCTAACTAGTACTTTATCGGACATACACTCTACACATACTGCAATCTCTTCAGACCCAACAACAGTCAGACAACAATCCAGCCTACAAATTATTTGTACAATTTGAGCGGGCTTACACGCCTTCTGCTCAATATTACACTTACAAATAAATAAAACTGACAGAAATAAATAAGCTCTAAAAAAACAAGGGGTGTACAGTCCCTAATCTCTTAAACAGCCTACCAATATACAATATCACAATCGAAATAATACTGGTACCGGTAAGTACCGGTACGGGTGGTTAGGTAGTTAGGCCTACAGGTTACCGTCCGACCGGTACAGTCGACTTTATTGCCTACGGTGCAATAAAGAAACTAAAAATCTATTATTGTTCGCGCTTTCAGACCTTTAGCAGTTTAACCTGCCAATTTTAGGTGTCCTCTTGTTTATAAATAGACTTTAGCCTATAACAATTATTTAGTGCACATGAAGTAACATTAGCCGAAGCCAGTCTATGCGCGATCATTCACCCACAGTTAAGGGAGACTGGATTCGGGTGCTTTGAAGTTATTGCGTTGCAGACCTACTGTATTATTCGATTGATCGTTACTATATAATCTCTGACAATATTATTCACTTTCGGGGAAATATTAACAGTTCCTTTAGGACGTGGCGCTTTAAGTATAAAACAGAGTTATCACTTACACTAAACACAACGAGATGGCTACTGATTTTCGTAAATAGCGCATTCTTTAGGAGATGCTTTATTATCTGTCACACTGCTGCACACTGATCTGCCGATCGTCACTGAATTTAACCATATTTAAGGAGGATAGCAACTGACACATGTAGGGATTATGAAATAGCATTTAATGCACACTAAAACCACTGTAATGTAAGTCGCGATTGCTACTGGTAACCGGTCCCTCTTACCTTCAGTAATCAAGAAGATTGGGGTTTTATGATTATTTATCGGTATTCTCCAAATATAACAACATATCCATCAACATATAACAATTAATAACAGACAGTAAAATAATGCAGTTTTATTATACAGCAATGTTTCAGGTCAGATGTGTGACCGTACTTTGGTTTGATAATAGATTTACGTTCTTGTAATCAAAGCCGTCTAATGTTGGCCAAAGTCTGAAACTTCTAACACAGAAGTACAGAAGAATTTCCAAGCAGTTGTTCTCGCTCAGAAAGGTAAACAAAGACCGTAATGCATTGCGCGGTTTTCCGTAGGCCTCTGTGCAAGATAAAATGAAAATCGCTCTGATGGGCTGAGCGAGCTGAACAAAGAGGTTCCACATCGACAGTAAATCAGCTGACAGATTTCGTCATCTGAACTACAATCTATTTAGAGTATTAGCGCATTGCGGCATAAAATGGCTTGTTATGTCCGCTAAAATACCCACACAGTACATTGCGGAGAAAATGGCTTGTTATGTCCGCTAAAACACCTACACAGTATATTGCGGAGAAAAATGACCTGTTATATCCGCAAAAGCTTTTACAGAGTTTAAGGGCCTCAGGGCCAGAGGGGCCCCAAAAGCCCCTCAACATAGACGGCCCATGTCATTTTATATTTGCAATACCGAACAACGTAAAAAAAAAATTCGCTCGTTTCGCTTGAGTTTTACAATGCGAAATTATTCAGCTAAATTATTTAACTAATAGAATTAGTAAATAATTAAAGATTCTAAACTTTTTAAAAACGCATTCTCATAATATTAAATTTGAAACACCTATTCTTTAGCAATTATAATTTATGTCCGCATTCGCGGCTGATGATGCAGCTTCAACAAGTTGAGATATAGGAGTGGATTGGAATTCTACTACAGTTTACTGAGTTGTTGTTTAAAGTATATAATATAATGTGTGTTCTGTGTAATTCCTCTCCACATAAGGTCATTGCGTTAGAGTATCATAAATATTATTTGCATGGCTCACCGGGCAATATTATATTATCGGGTAAAGGTTGAGTTATTATATTCTATAAAGCTCAATTAGTTTCTTGCTCTCTAGATGTAAACTTTATCTAATATTTATTGTTTATAAATTAATTGTTGTCAAATCTTTTCCATTACAGGAGATCTTCTCCCATTGTATCGTCCTTCTCTGTAAAACCTGGAAGGAAATGCGAGCCACGTTGGCCGACTTCGCGAAAGTGATAGACGTCGTCAAAGAACAAATCAACCGAACCTTGAAAGAGAAACCTCCAACCTTAGAGATCTTCAGACGGCAGTTGATTGAGCAGAACTACTCTAAAATCTTGAAACTAAGACTGGAGGAGAGGCAAAGACAGGAGGTGTTTGATTCCAAGGCGCAACCGGTGGTGGAATTACGTGAGAAGATAACCCCGGAGATAACGGAACTAATAAAGAAACAACGAATAAACTGCCTGATAGAAGGGTTAAGATTCCATAAGTTCCAGAATAAAGGCCGCGTTAAGGATAAGTTTTGGTTTTGCAGATTAGCTCCGAATCTAAAGGAGTTCCATTGGGGAGATTGCGAAGAGAATGCCAAACCGAACATCGATGAACTTCCAAATAAACTAGCGGTGGTCGATATCAGTGAGTTGATCACCGGTAAGGATTGCAGTCACGCGAGGCGCTCCACCCCTCATCCGTTTACCATCCGTTGCAACTCGGACAAGGCAGAGCTCAACTTCGTCGCCCCAAACTCCGAGAGTTTCAATGTCTGGACCGATGGGATTAACGTTCTATTGGGTCGCGAAATGGAAAGTCCCCAGATGATCACCGATCTCGATATGCTACTAAACATGGAGATGAAACTCCGTCTGCTTGATATGGAGAATGTTGAGATACCGCCGGTACCACCCAATGTGCCCGAACCGCCCACCAACATTAACTTCGCTCTAAATTATTCTGTTAATCAGTCGCGCTGATGTTTTTAGTTGAAAATAAATAAAAAATTATTCTTAATATGCGGATCTATTAATTAATTATATTTGATAATAATATTATATATATGGATTTATTATATAAGTACACTATTATTATGAATACTTACAAGAACATTTGAAATAGTCAGTTCCAGTTGTGCCTTAAATAATTCACATTTATAATTGCGTTATTGCTTAAATTATTGTCTATTAAACGACCCAAATAGTTGAAATTATACATACATGAAATTATTCAGGCTGTTATTCATTTGAAAAAGCATAATATGGTGATGTTCGGGTAGCTAACTGGAAACCGCAATCAACCCCGAGTCTGATTGATAAACTGCATAAGATTGTACAACTTGAGTGTGCTGATATGCGTCAAGCAACGGGAATTATGAACTATATTTCACTTGTAGGACAACCTGATCGATCAGTCTCTCGAAAGAGATCGGTGGTTGGTTAACTCAAAATAGATGTAAACCTCTATAGATCTCCAATAAGGGTTCAGTACTGCTCAAGGAAGCCTTCCACAAATACAGGTACTAATCGACCAATGAGGGTCGATCATAACGAGTAACTGTGATAAAACTAGTTCCAGGGCGAAGGTCAGACTGGGATAAAGATCCGAACAGGACGAAGTTCCGAAAAATCAAAACACCAGGACGAAAGTCCGGTCTGACACAGAATGAGGCTAAGATTAGATTTACGGGGTAACGTTTGACATACAGAGTTACGAGAGAGAGAGAGAGAGAGAGAGAGAGAGAGAGAGAGAGAGAGAGAGAGAGAGAGAGAGAGAGAGAGAGAGAGAGAGAGAGAGAGTTATTTGCATGGAGCCCTACTGTTACCTCCCAGTGCCAGACTAGCCCTCTGGCTACCCATTCGGATTCACAACAAGCCCTCCAGTGACATTAGGCCCTACGGTTACAGGTAATGATAGGGCGCAAGCCCTATGGTACCTATTATGGCCCTATAGCTACTTGTGATATTTATAGCTTTTCATTGGCTGTTAGTTCTATTATTGGTGTACTTATACTATATATTCAGACCATGCTGCTGCTCATTGTAGTTATGTATTTGTTAAAGTATTTGTAATGTTTTTGCATTTTTGTACTTAATCGAGTATTAATTATGTTTTGTATTTAGACATTTATCCAATTACAATACAATACCGGTACAAGTTACAATGTTCTATTACTGCACCTGTACTTATCTCCCTAGCTTGCTAACCACTAGGCTAATTATTGTATGTTAAACGTAGGCCTACAATCATCGCGTTTCATATTTTCCAATATTTCGTCACCCATCGCCATCATATGTTTTGTTGGGCCCTATGGCAAATGCAAGCGTATCTAATGGCGGCGATAATGCTCCCAAACGGTGTTAGACCTTGCAATATTACTGATATGACAGTACAACATGTTGAAAAGAGGAAGCACATTGAGTTTGACAAGACAATTATTAGAATTCCACATCATAAGACTTCTGCTACTTTCGGAGGCCAGGATTTGGTTATGAGTCGGGCGATATATTATGCCCTGAAGAAGTGGTGCTACTATGGGCGTGGTTTATACTCGAAAGAGAAAATAATTATCGACAATGTGTTCACGACAACTCTCGGAAAAGAAATGGATAATGTTTCACGTCAAGTCCAACGGTTATGGCACATCCTCTGTCCCAATTCATCATCCACGATGACTGCCACTGCTAATAGACACTGTATTTCTACCTGCAATCAACATACAAGTAGCGTTACTGATCATAATTTGCAGCAACGCATTTCAAATCACATGAAGCATTCAATGAATACACAACGCCGCGTTTATGCTGCTGCTAATACTGAGGTTGAGGCTGTGGAGGCATACAAAATCATCGAGAACTTTTGTGATATTACATCAACTACTTCAAATAGTGATGAACACCTCATTCCAAAGGAAAATGATGTACTGTTATCTCAAGCCTCTGTAGATTCGACTGAAGACAATTTGCTTAAAGAAATAGTTTCTGAGATTCCTCAGTGTGATACACAAGTAGACGTGGATGGTCAAACGTATATAGAATGTGACTTGATGGACTTTGAGAAGATTCTGGATACTTGCGAGAGTGTAATTCGCGTCACAGCTTCTCAATCCCAGCCGCTGGTTAACGTCCCCATGGTTACCACTTCTCAATCCCAGCCGCTGGTTAACGTCCCCATGGTTACCGCTTCTCAATCCCAGCCGCTGGTTAACGTCCCCATGGTTACCGCTTCTCAATCCCAGCCGCTGGTTAACGTTCCCATGGTTACCACTTCTCAATCCCAGCCGCTGGTTAACGTCCCCATGGTTACCACTTCTCAATCCCAGCCGCTGGTTAACGTCCCCATGGTTACCGCTTCTCAATCCCAGCCGCTGGTTAACGTCCCCATGGTTACCACTTCTCAATCCCAGCCGCTGGTTAACGTCCCCATGGTTACCACTTCTCAATCCCAGCCGCTGGTTAACGTCCCCATGGTTACCACTTCTCAATCCCAGCCGCTGGTTAACGTTCCCATGGATACCGGTTTTCAATCGCAGCTGTTGGCATTAACCTCATCTAATGATTATTCGATACTTCCATCTCCTCTTAAAGAAATGGACTTTAATAAAGCTACGAAAAAGAAACCGAAAATTAGAAGAAATTTAGACGAAGGTGTGAGAAAAGCTGTTTCCAATAACAAACGTATCTTATGGTCAAAAGAAGAAGTTGATATACTAATCGATGAATTACGTCCGTTCCTTAATGGAGTTCTGTTTTTCCGTGGTGGAAAAACGAAGGAAATCTACTTAAGTAAAGCGGCCCAGCGTCTTCCAGGCAGAACCCCTCTTCAGATATATGATAAATTTAGAGACATGAAAAAAACTCAGAAAAACCGTGATTGGTAATTAATTATTAATTAAACGGGAATTTATATTTGCAATTATTTTTGATCTTAAACTGTCCTCTAATTTACTTAATATTTTTTGAAGCAGAATTTTCAGGTTTAAAAGTTGTGTTGTTTGTTGTTTCCTTGGTCGTTTTGTTTTATTAGTTATTTACATTAAAGTGTTTTTTTATTGTTTACAATTATTTAGGAGTGATTTATTTACAATAAGAAATATTAGTCATTAACCATTCCATCTCCTCTTAAAGAGATTATTGACTTTAATAAAGCTACAAAAAAAATAAAAATTTAGGAGATATTTAGAACAAGATGTCAGACAAGCTGTTTCCAATAAGAAACGTGTATTATCGTCGAAAAAAGTGCTTGATATACTAATTTATGAATTTCGGCCATTCGTTAACGGCAATTGGCCTGGGGGGGGGGGGGGGAGGGGGGCATTTATATGCATGAAATTATTTTGGATTTTGGATTACTTATTTACATTTGGTGAGTCCTTGGTCGTTTTGTTTTATATTCCTTGGTCGTTTTGTTTTATATTCCTTGGTCGTTTTGTTTTATTAGTTATTTACATTGTTTTACATACAGTGTTTTGTTTATTGTTCACATTTTTACACAATATATTATTAGGTAGATATCTTCTTTTATAATTAGTAGTCCTACTTGCAAATAGTTCATTATTGTGCTACTTTTTCATACTGGTACTTATTGCCTTGAATGCTAATAATTATTGCCATTCATTTTCCTGTAACGTTACAATGGAATAGTTATTCGAAAAAAGGAAGTCAACGGATAACTATAACTGTACTTTCTTTCTATCATACATTTCCAATTGGCAATTCAGAAAGAGCGAAATTCAGATATTCTGCCTTGGTGTATTGTGTTTTGTACTCGTTGGAATTTAAACACTCGCTACTGTTGTCTATAAACCTACCAACTCAATGAGGGCAGAATAATGAATATCGCTCATCGTCGTTCGGTCGTCATTTTTTCGAATATATTTTTAATTAAATGCAATTTAATAATTGTTAATCAATCAGAATGATTTGTTTGCATAATACTATTAATAGTGATTATAATGTCATAATAATGATTGCTGTCATAATTCACCACAACTGATTCGTTTTCAAACTCTGCCAACGGAATATAACTTATCTAAGAATGCATGTGGGGTGGGTGTAAGAAATATGATCCTAATCCTATGTGAAGAATATCATCGTTTCAAAAGAATCCATACATGACGTCATGCTGGCAAGGGGATCGATCGGGTACGCTTTATTATAACTGTTTTATAGTGAGTTTCGAAATATTATTTGACAAATTGTAAGTATTGACGTAATGACGTGACGTTAAGTGACGTCATTTATGGAAAATCCTGTCGTTGTCCAGTCACAATTCCGATTATCCGATTTAAAAACCCCGTAATACACAGTGATTTCATTATATTGCATGGAAGCTGAGGGGTCCTCCTCCTTTAGATCGCGTTCCTGCAGAGTCCACAAAACCTTGGATGGCATATACTCCCAAATGCTGGGCACTTGTTACTGTCTATAACACACATTATTGGACAAATAAATATTAGGACATTGAAAGCCGCTGGTAAAACCAAGCCCTCCCTTCATATACAATTATATAATTAGTGCAGAGCACATAAATTACCAGTAGGCCATATACAAAACGAGAAGATAATCTGACGCATATGTCTGTCTCCTAAATAACGTTACGTATATGTGTCTCCTAAACAACGTTATGTATATGTGTCTCCTAAACAGCGTAATGTATATATATCTCCTTAACAATGTTATGTATATGTGTCTCCTAAACAACGTTATGTATCTATGTCTCCTAAACAACGTTATGTATATGTGTCTCCTAAACAACGTTATGTATATGTGTCTCCTAAACAACGTTATGTATATATGTCTCCTTAACAATGTTATGTATATGTGTCTCCTAAACAATGTTATGTATATGTGTCTCCTAAACAACGTTATGTATATGTGTCTCCTAAACAATGTTATGTATATGTGTCTCCTAAACAACGTTATGTATATGTGTCTCCTAAACAACGTTATGTATATATGTCTCCTAAACAACGTTATGTATATGTATCTTCTTAACAACGTTATGTATATATGTCTCCTAAACAACGTTATGTATTTGTGTCTACTAAACAACGTTATGTATATGTGTCTCCTAAACAACGTTATGTATATGTGTCTCCTAAACAACGTTATGTATATGTGTCTCCTAAACAACGTTATGTATATGTGTCTCCTAAACAACGTTATGTATATATGTCTCCTTAACAATGTTATGTATATGTGTCTCCTAAACAATGTTATGTATATGTGTCTCCTAAACAACGTTATGTATATGTGTCTCCTAAACAATGTTATGTATATGTGTCTCCTAAACAACGTTATGTATATGTGTCTCCTAAACAACGTTATGTATATATGTCTCCTTAACAATGTTATGTATATGTGTCTCCTAAACAACGTTATGTATATGTGTCTCCTAAACAATGTTATGTATATGTGTCTCCTAAACAACGTTATGTATATGTCTCTCCTAAACAACGTTATGTATATATGTCTCCTAAACAACGTTATGTATTTGTGTCTACTAAACAACGTTATGTATATGTGTCTCCTAAACAACGTTATGTATATGTGTCTCCTAAACAACGTTATGTATATGTGTCTCCTAAACAACGTTATGTATATGTGTCTCCTAAACAACGTTATGTATATATGTCTCCTTAACAATGTTATGTATATGTGTCTCCTAAACAATGTTATGTATATGTGTCTCCTAAACAACGTTATGTATCTATGTCTCCTAAACAACGTTATGTATATGTGTCTCCTAAACAACGTTATGTATATGTATCTTCTTAACAACGTTATGTATATATGTCTCCTAAACAACGTTATGTATTTGTGTCTACTAAACAACGTTATGTATATGTGTCTCTTAAACAACGTTATGTATATGTGTCTCCTAAACAACGTTATGTATATGTGTCTCCTAAACAACGTTATGTATATGTGTCTCCTAAACAACGTTATGTATATATGTCTCCTTAACAATGTTATGTATATGTGTCTCCTAAACAATGTTATGTATATGTGTCTCCTAAACAACGTTATGTATATGTGTCTCCTAAACAATGTTATGTATATGTGTCTCCTAAACAACGTTATGTATATGTGTCTCCTAAACAACGTTATGTATATATGTCTCCTTAACAATGTTATGTATATGTGTCTCCTAAACAACGTTATGTATATGTGTCTCCTAAACAATGTTATGTATATGTGTCTCCTAAACAACGTTATGTATATGTCTCTCCTAAACAACGTTATGTATATATGTCTCCTAAACAACGTTATGTATTTGTGTCTACTAAACAACGTTATGTATATGTGTCTCCTAAACAACGTTATGTATATGTGTCTCCTAAACAACGTTATGTATATGTGTCTCCTAAACAACGTTATGTATATATGTCTCCTTAACAATGTTATGTATATGTGTCTCCTAAACAATGTTATGTATATGTGTCTCCTAAACAACGTTATGTATCTATGTCTCCTAAACAACGTTATGTATATGTGTCTCCTAAACAACGTTATGTATATGTGTCTCCTAAACAACGTTATGTATATGTGTCTCCTAAACAACGTTATGTATATGTGTCTCCTAAACAATGTTATGTATATGTGTCTCCTAAACAACGTTATGTATATATGTCTCCTTAACAATGTTATGTATATGTGTCTCCTAAACAATGTTATGTATATGTGTCTCCTAAACAACGTTATGTATATATGTCCCCCAAACAACGTTATGTATATGTGTCTCCTAAACAACGTTATGTATATATGTCTCCTAAACAACGTTATGTATTTGTGTCTACTAAACAACGTTATGTATATGTGTCTCCTAAACAACGTTATGTATATGTGTCTCCTAAACAACGTTATGTATATGTGTCTCCTAAACAACGTTATGTATATGTGTCTCCTAAACAACGTTATGTATATATGTCTCCTTAACAATGTTATGTATATGTGTCTCCTAAACAATGTTATGTATATGTGTCTCCTAAACAACGTTATGTATATGTGTCTCCTAAACAACGTTATGTATATATGTCTCCTTAACAATGTTATGTATATGTGTCTCCTAAACAACGTTATGTATATGTGTCTCCTAAACAATGTTATGTATATGTGTCTCCTAAACAACGTTATGTATATGTCTCTCCTAAACAACGTTATGTATATATGTCTCCTAAACAACGTTATGTATTTGTGTCTACTAAACAACGTTATGTATATGTGTCTCCTAAACAACGTTATGTATATGTGTCTCCTAAACAACGTTATGTATATGTGTCTCCTAAACAACGTTATGTATATATGTCTCCTTAACAATGTTATGTATATGTGTCTCCTAAACAATGTTATGTATATGTGTCTCCTAAACAACGTTATGTATCTATGTCTCCTAAACAACGTTATGTATATGTGTCTCCTAAACAACGTTATGTATATGTATCTTCTTAACAACGTTATGTATATATGTCTCCTAAACAACGTTATGTATTTGTGTCTACTAAACAACGTTATGTATATGTGTCTCCTAAACAACGTTATGTATATGTGTCTCCTAAACAACGTTATGTATATGTGTCTCCTAAACAACGTTATGTATATGTGTCTCCTAAACAACGTTATGTATATATGTCTCCTTAACAATGTTATGTATATGTGTCTCCTAAACAATGTTATGTATATGTGTCTCCTAAACAACGTTATGTATATGTGTCTCCTAAACAATGTTATGTATATGTGTCTCCTAAACAACGTTATGTATATGTGTCTCCTAAACAACGTTATGTATATATGTCTCCTTAACAATGTTATGTATATGTGTCTCCTAAACAACGTTATGTATATGTGTCTCCTAAACAATGTTATGTATATGTGTCTCCTAAACAACGTTATGTATATGTCTCTCCTAAACAACGTTATGTATATATGTCTCCTAAACAACGTTATGTATTTGTGTCTACTAAACAACGTTATGTATATGTGTCTCCTAAACAACGTTATGTATATGTGTCTCCTAAACAACGTTATGTATATGTGTCTCCTAAACAACGTTATGTATATATGTCTCCTTAACAATGTTATGTATATGTGTCTCCTAAACAATGTTATGTATATGTGTCTCCTAAACAACGTTATGTATCTATGTCTCCTAAACAACGTTATGTATATGTGTCTCCTAAACAACGTTATGTATATGTGTCTCCTAAACAACGTTATGTATATGTGTCTCCTAAACAACGTTATGTATATGTGTCTCCTAAACAATGTTATGTATATGTGTCTCCTAAACAACGTTATGTATATATGTCTCCTTAACAATGTTATGTATATGTGTCTCCTAAACAATGTTATGTATATGTGTCTCCTAAACAACGTTATGTATATATGTCCCCCAAACAACGTTATGTATATGTGTCTCCTAAACAACGTTATGTATATATGTCTCCTAAACAACGTTATGTATTTGTGTCTACTAAACAACGTTATGTATATGTGTCTCCTAAACAACGTTATGTATATGTGTCTCCTAAACAACGTTATGTATATGTGTCTCCTAAACAACGTTATGTATATGTGTCTCCTAAACAACGTTATGTATATATGTCTCCTTAACAATGTTATGTATATGTGTCTCCTAAACAATGTTATGTATATGTGTCTCCTAAACAACGTTATGTATATGTGTCTCCTAAACAATGTTATGTATATGTGTCTCCTAAACAACGTTATGTATATGTGTCTCCTAAACAACGTTATGTATATATGTCTCCTTAACAATGTTATGTATATGTGTCTCCTAAACAACGTTATGTATATGTGTCTCCTAAACAATGTTATGTATATGTGTCTCCTAAACAACGTTATGTATATGTCTCTCCTAAACAACGTTATGTATATATGTCTCCTAAACAACGTTATGTATTTGTGTCTACTAAACAACGTTATGTATATGTGTCTCCTAAACAACGTTATGTATATGTGTCTCCTAAACAACGTTATGTATATGTGTCTCCTAAACAACGTTATGTATATATGTCTCCTTAACAATGTTATGTATATGTGTCTCCTAAACAATGTTATGTATATGTGTCTCCTAAACAACGTTATGTATATGTGTCTCCTAAACAACGTTATGTATATATGTCTCCTTAACAATGTTATGTATATGTGTCTCCTAAACAACGTTATGTATATATGTCTCCTTAACAACGTAATGTATATGTGTTAGTATGTTACAAGTAACAATAGGGCTAGTTGTTCGGAATTAAAAAAGCAAAATTAAAAACAAAATAGCCAATATTAGTGAACAAAAAATTCCAGATCTCTTATTTTAACATAAAATAAAACATCACCATTACTTATGAAGTTTAAATAGTAATATAATTTACTAATTAATAAATATATGTTACAAGTAACAATAGGGCTAGTTTTTCAAAATTAAAAAAGCAAAAATTAAAAAAAAATTACAAATATTAGTAAACAAAAATTTCCAGATCTCTTATTTTAACATAAAATAAATCATCACCACAAAAATTCATGATTGCTAAGTCACTGATCGAAAAATAGTTTTTGCAAAATTTCGTTCAAACCAAGTAATCTTTCTAAGACGCAACTTCTTTGACATAATGTAATACATCAACTCATTTTTTTGAAAAAGCCGTGCGAGTGACCGATTTAGAATACAAAATGTTAGAATTGTAATTATTTGATGGTATATTTCGTATATCAATTTAGGATCTTGTTCAAAAATCCAAAAAAACCTAAAAAAAGTGAAAATTTTGAAAATTTGACATTTTTGTGCCTTTTAACTCGTAACCATAGGGCATTTTGGTAATGCTATTAAATGGCATTGCAAATCATTTTATGATATTAACAAAACATTAATAATTCTTTAATTTTTGATGGGATGGACCTGGTTTTTGTTTTACTCATTAAGTATGAGTTGCTTTAATTGAATTTGCTTTGAAAAATAAGTTTGCACATTCTAGCACAAACTTATGCGAGTCTTTCAAACACTGGCCCTATTGCGACTTTGCAAAGCAAGAGAGAGAGAGAGAGAGAGAGAGAGAGAGAGAGAGAGAGAGAGAGAGAGAGAGAGAGAGAGAGAGAGAGAGGAGAGAGAGAGAGAGAGAGAGAGAGAGAGAGAGAGGAATATCCAACTGGCAGTTGTGCTAACATTTGGCTATCAAAAATGGCAGTTGTGGTGACAAAAAAATAGTGGTAACAAGTTGAGCTGACATTTGATCAGGGACATGTGTCCGACGTTTTGATCGGGTCCCCATGTACTCTTTGTAATGTTAGCACAAGTGCCACTTTGCAATACCTGAAATGTGAGGGAAAAAAATCGTGTATCCCTTTAGCGTCCTCTTCTTGAACATTCAAAAATCATTGACTAGAGTTCTGCTAACATGTAATAGTTGTGCTAACATCAAACAAATGACACCATCAATATTGATTAAAATTATCTCATGGAATTTATAACACCAGTTGTAGGAACATTTCTCCTCTGCAGTTAGGCAGCGAATTCGTGCTGTCTATAAAATATTCTAGAACATTTAATTATTTACATGGAGTGAACGGCGATGCCATTGTTAGAGAAGGCAATATATCGAGCTTGAAGGCGAATATATGTCTGCTGGCCAGACAGTAGTGTAGCTAATGCAATGGATGGGGAAGCCAGCCTGCGGCGATATTGATTTGTGATGTAAATAGGAAGGCCCTTTGCCCCACAAATTCGGGTTCATAATAATTCGGGGTAATGTAAATTTATCTGTGAATATGAAGCACTACTGGAGGCAATATTAAGGGTACTCTTTCACTTGCTTCCTTTTCTTGTATTTACGTACAAGGCAAGGGGGACTGGACTCCACACTAACTCCCACGGATGAACACAGAGGATGATCTCATATACATATTATATATTGATTGTGCTGTGCGATGGCCGTATTTCGATTGTGAATCATGTTTTGCATTACAAACAAGATTTATTTATCTTTAATTAAATCAAATTGATTTTATGACCGTATAGGTTTTTTGGGATGCTGATCACGAATATAACACTGAAATATATCGTACATTATTGATTAGGGAATTTATGGATATGTACGTGTCAATGTGCGGCATGAAAAATACAAATAGCACTAATTGGATAATACAAAAATGATTATCAAATCAACCTGATTTTATGACATTGTGGGTTTTCTGGGACGCTGATCACGAATATGACACTCAAAAATATAGGATTATCGAACTAAATACGCCATTTGTATTTATCCGTCCCACCGGACAAGCAGAAAAATGATAGTTGCGTTAACACGAATGATTTTTTACGAGTTATATCGTAGTAATCAGCGACTTTGAAAACCAGTATACTGTGGATATTTATAACCAAAGTCAAAATTTAACACTTTATAATTTTGTGCTACTTGTAGTTTTCGTTTTGGGGCACTTGAATGGCACCAAAATGGGATTTGCACATGCACATACCAGAAATATTTATAACTAGTGTCATCCTGTTCAGCGACATCGAAAACCCGTATACCTTCAGAATTATCAAACCAAACACAACATTTTTCAGTTTGACATTTTTTACTTATAATATTTTGAGTTTGCAGCTATATATATATATATAGAGATGCTATATATAGAGTAGACTCAAACTTTTTGGACAAAAATAAAAAAATTGACAGTGGAAAATGTCAAAATTGAGAAATTGTGAACAAATCTTGTTTTATATACAGAATCATGAATATCAGATAATGGTCCCCTTAATATTAGAAATCAATTTTAACAATGACGAGCCTTGGAAAAGCTAAAACAAAGAAAACTTGCGATTCTTTGCCTGCCTCTTATGGTGGAATTTCACAAGATGGGTACGATGCAGTGGGTGAAACAAATTGACGGAAGCCATTTCAATAATTAGAAAACCGTGACAGACATCATGGTCATTTATCATGATGGTATATGACTTCACTTGACTTTACAACACTTTTTAACAATTTAAATTATTTGACTTGATATCACTTGGTTTTATGACACTTGACTTGACATCATTGGACTCGACATCACTTCATAATTAATGCCTTGATTGACATCACGTGACTTGATAGTAGTTTGACTTGGCGCCATACGACTTGACATACTGACTTGACATCACTTGACTTGACAAACTTGACTTGACTTGATAATACTTGTTATATTATCACCCTGATTTGTTGATACAGCTCGTTTCCTGCTTGTTTTATCCTCTATGCAAATTTAGGATGTAGGCCTACCTTGTAGACATTTCCTGTTTCGAGATATTATTAAAATTTGACTCAAAAATCTTTGAAATTCTCATTACAGTAGTACGGCAATTCAATTACTTTAAGTAGAGGACATATTACATTTCGTTTACTCCTCTTGCGTTACTACTCTTTGCTCCAGGGAAAAAGCCATAAAATAATATTTTGTTTTATAATTTATTCAACATTGGTCTTACACGTGAAACTTATAGGAAGTTTCCATCATATTTATAATATACTCTATCAAATTAAAATACTTTCCAGAACAGGCAATACATATTTAAATACTTGCCAAAACAGGCAAAGTGTATTTAGTATTTATATACTTGCCAAAACAGGCAAGGTGTATTTATATACTTGCCAAAACAGGCAAGGTGTATTTATATACTCGCCAAAACAGGCAAGGCATATTTACATACTTGCCAAAACAGGCAAGGTATATTTATATAATAGCAAAAACAGGCAAGGTGTATTTATATACTTGCCAAAACAGGCAAGGTGTATTTATATACTTGCCAAAACAGGCAAGGTATATTTACATACTTGCCAAAACAGGCAAGGTATATTTATATACTTGCCAAAACAGGCAAGGCATACTTACATACTTGCCAAAACAGGCAAGGTATATATATTTAGCCAAATGGAGAAGTCTTGGTTTCGTACTGTAGACTGTTATAGTCTTCGTGGTTGGAACCTCTCTGCATCGTATTAAATTGAATTAAGATAGTTTATTATTTTGTAAGTAATATTGTGGTTTATGAATAATTTGACTGTTGACCTTTAGTTACGTAATGTGTGTTGCGTAATGTGAGTGTTTATTGAAGTTATAGTTAAGTTTTACGCAGACGGGATCCCGAGAGTCATAATCCCGGTCCCGATGCCGGAAATCCCGCAAATTTGCGCTAACCAATTTACCCTAGTAAGACAGTAAGAGTAGGACACGAGTCCAGTTTGCCCTTATCCGAGGCGCATCCCATTGCGTTCGTGGATCACGCATCAAATTGAGAAGTGGGCTTGGACTGGAAGATGGTGCTGGGCTGCCAAAGGCCAGACAGGATAGGAACGTCATATGCAGCAACTAGCTAATTAATCTACATCGCCTCTTCTGTACTTAACTCTATTTTATAATTTTTAACTGATATTTGTGCTGTGTGGTGGGTTTCTCTATAGTTCTCTACCTATTAATTATCAGTAAATGTTTGTCTCTTTATACTTTTAATTAATAGGGTACTATACCATTAATAGTGCTGGTGTGCCAATTTTTGTATTAAATGTTCCAGAATTTTTAGCACCACCCATGAAACTTTCTACTTTTTTATATTTTATTCATCAAGACATGATTGGAGAAAAAAAATAGTTTTCATGTATTGGGTAACATCCTTTGTTAAAGGTAATAATATTTAGTATTAAATAAATAATTAAATAGCATTTATATTAAAAGCCACCCATTTACCCGAGTAAACAATCTAATTAAACTTATAACATTATTATTACTAATGAGGTGTATTCTTAGAAGTATACTATATTACAGAAAGGTGAAAGTTATTCCTAATAAAATTACAAAGCAAAGCAAAGCAAACAGTCGGCCGAAGCCGGAGGCGACCCGAAGGCTCCTCTTTCGATAGCTGCTACCCGAGGGTAGGGGTGGGCGCTACTCCTATCCCAAGATTTGCTCCCAGTTATTTAACTGGTACTCATTTTATCGACCCCAGTGGATGAAAGGCTGAGTGGACCCTGGCGGGGCTGAACCTACAACCAATAGATTGCAGGCCCGGCGCTCAACCAACTGAGCTACCTCGCCTTAATAATAAAATTACAGTTTATTAAATATAAGAAATAATTGTATATTATTATTAAGAATCAGTGCATTAAGCGATATCGAAAGGGGTACATAGATTACACTTTGATTGCTTATTCCTATATGAGACTGTGTGAGACTTGATTTGATTTTGCAGGACTATATGCATGCAATATAAGCAGCCAGAAATTTGTATAGCAAATTATATTTATATTATATTTAATATATTTTAAGCAATATGCTCTTATGTCTATCACAACATTACAATAGTCATGTTTACGAATATGGCAACGAAATTCTCGAGAACCTACTCAAACTATTATTAAATTTTAAGAAAATAAGTGTAGCCCTTTGTGTACCAAAGATAAAGATAAAGATTTTTACTTCCAAGAAAGTATATTTGATCGTACCAAGGTTTATTTTGTTGTTATATATAAAGAGGATAACCATATTATTACTTATCCTACCCTCAAAGGCGGCACACTGCCGCCTTTAACCATTTTCGAAATTTATAAATCTTTCATTTGAAACCCGGGGGGCACAGTGCAGCCTTAATTATTTGTAACATAATTATTGGCTAAATTGAAATTAATTTGCATAAACTATGTAATTTAAAATTAATCAAACCAATAGGAATCCCTTCAAGCAATAAATTAATTTTCCTAGACCAGTTTTTCCTGCACAACACGATTATGAACTCCATTTATCCGCCCCAATAGTAATAAGAAAGTTATAAGAGGTTTTAAATAGAGGCGGCACCCTGTCGCCCTGGGAGTCAGGATAATATATGTAAAGGCGGCACTCTGCCGCCATGAGGGTTAGGTTATAATTATATAAAGGCGAAACACTGCTACCCTGGGGATCAGGATAATATTATATATATGTAAAGGTGGCACTTTGCTGCCATGGGGGTTAAGTACTTTTGTATTTTTATTTATTAAGGGCTTTTGTATTTATTATTGCACGCTTGTAGCAAATTATTATTGCCAATCTGTTCTTCTATGTAGTAATACCGTTGGAGTATTGGGGGAACCAAAACAATAAGCGTTATTGTTTCGCGGGCTAAGAATACCCATGGGCTAAGAATGCAAGGCTAAGAATACCCACGGGCTAGGAATACTCGCATGCTAAGAATTCCTGAGACCGTACATTTACAAAGAAATTGAGCCTGGAAATTGCTTTATCGACCACCTTATAATAAAAATATAATAAGAATAATTTCCCATTCATCATTCATATAATTTGTTCAACAACTTATACAATTAAAAATTAGTGATATTCGATGTTTCATTAAAAGCACTATAATATAACATCGCGATCTTAAATATTCAATTTGTTATTCCCCTCAATTATACACGATATATGATGTTTCCGGACACCAAGTTGTGCCTACAATCAAAGAAACTTAATATCAATAAATAACCAAAGACGAAAAAGCAATATCACACTCCCTCATATTACCCTCACATTATACACCACACCCCCTAGTGGTAGCACAGGAATTGAATTATCCCTGCCCATCTCCATTACCCCTACCCATCTCCATTACGCCTACCCATCTCCATTACGCCTACACATCTCCATTATCCCTACCCATCTCCATTATCCCTACCCATCTCCATTACGCCTACCCATCTCCATTACGCCTACCCATCTCCATTACCCCTACCCATCTCCATTATCCCTACCCATCTCCATTATCCCTACCCATCTCCATTACCCCTACCCATCTCCATTACCCCTACCCATCTCCATTACGCCTACCCATCTCCATTACCCCTACCCATCTCCATTACCCCTACCCATCTCCATTACCCCTACCCATCTCCATTATCCCTACCCATCTCCATTACCCCTACCCATCTCCATTACCCCTACCCATCTCCATTACCCCTACCCATCTCCATTACCCCTACCCATCTCCATTACCCCTACCCATCTCCATTACCCCTACCCATCTCCATTACCCCTACCCATCTCCATTACCCCTACCCATCTCCATTACCCCTACCCATCTCCATTACGCCTACCCATCTCCATTACCCCTACCCATCTCCATTACCCCTACCCATCTCCATTACCCCTACCCATCTCCATTATCCCTACCCATCTCCATTACCCCTACCCATCTCCATTACCCCTACCCATCTCCATTACCCCTACCCATCTCCATTACCCCTACCCATCTCCATTACCCCTACCCATCTCCATTACCCCTACCCATCTCCATTACGCCTACCCATCTCCATTACCCCTACCCATCTCCATTACCCCTACCCATCTCCATTACCCCTACCCATCTCCATTATCCCTACCCATCTCCATTATCCCTACCCATCTCCATTACCCCTACCCATCTCCATTATCCCTACCCATCTCCATTATCCCTACCCATCTCCATTATCCCTACCCATCTCCATTACGCCTACCCATCTCCATTACCCCTACCCATCTCCATTACGCCTACCCATCTCCATTACCCCTACCCATCTCCATTATCCCTACCCATCTCCATTATCCCTACCCATCTCCATTACCCCTACCCATCTCCATTACCCCTACCCATCTCCATTACGCCTACCCATCTCCATTACCCCTACCCATCTCCATTATCCCTACCCATCTCCATTATCCCTACCCATCTCCATTATCCCTACCCATCTCCATTACGCCTACCCATCTCCATTACGCCTACCCATCTCCATTACCCCTACCCATCTCCATTATCCCTACCCATCTCCATTATCCCTACCCATCTCCATTACCCCTACCCATCTCCATTACCCCTACCCATCTCCATTACGCCTACCCATCTCCATTACCCCTACCCATCTCCATTATCCCTACCCATCTCCATTACCCCTACCCATCTCCATTACCCCTACCCATCTCCATTACCCCTACCCATCTCCATTACCCCTACCCATCTCCATTATCCCTACCCATCTCCATTACCCCTACCCATCTCCATTACCCCTACCCATCTCCATTACCCCTACCCATCTCCATTACCCCTACCCATCTCCATTATCCCTACCCATCTCCATTATCCCTACCCATCTCCATTACCCCTACCCATCTCCATTACCCCTACCCATCTCCATTATCCCTACCCATCTCCATTATCCCTACCCATCTCCATTACCCCTACCCATCTCCATTACGCCTACCCATCTCCATTACCCCTACCCATCTCCATTATCCCTACCCATCTCCATTACCCCTACCAATCTCCATTATCCCTACCCATGGTTGATAACCGATGTCACCCAACCGAGGTTGATAAAAGCAGGAGGTTGATAAAAGCAGCAGTAGTACGAGTGCTGAGTACAGCAGTACATAGTACACTAATAGGCCTACATATAATAGCAGATGCTTTTTTGACTAAATAATTCGATTACGCTGATATGGCGAACAAGTTTGTTAGTGTTCAAAGCGAGATCTCCTCCCTAATCCGCTCAATTAAAGGGAAGAAAAGCATGTCTAACGACGACGAGAAACATGTTACAGACCTATTATCTTCGTTAACTGCTTTATACACCAGTGCATTGGGCGATATAGCCGAGGCAAGGCAAACCGCGGTCGATGCTCAGAAGGAAGCGCTAGCCAGCAAGAACAAGCTGATCGACAATCTCCAAAATAGTTATTCCCAACTAAATCCGCCTCAGGGTCCCCGCCTATGGAGCTCTGTTGTTAGCGGCCCCTTAAGTAACGTCTCTGATGATCGCACCGCTGTGCACAGGACCGCCACACAAGTCCAATCGCCCGCCCTGGCAGGCTCTGTAGCCGGCGCCACCGAACAGTCCCAACAACGCCCAGCACCTGGCCGCTTCAGCGGGCAGCCTCTACCGACACATACGATTTATAATCCTGCACCCCGGCCGACTAATCTTAACGAATCACCCCAGACACAGCGACAACCGCGCCAACGTCCAACGACAATCCGCGGCACAAAGGTAGGTGGACCACTGCGGGTGGTCCATCCTCCACAACGCACAGAGGAATCAAACAGGGCACATATCTTTGTAGGCAGACTGCACCCTTCTGTCACTGGAGAAGTTATCACCAACTACCTAAACAGCGAGGAGATTCCATTCGAGAGCATCAACCCGATTCCCATCAGAGACGATTCACAGTATGCGAGCTTCCATCTGATCTGCAGTCAGGAACAGCGAGCGCTGCTGATGAACCCCGAGACCTGGGACGAGGGAATATCCATTAGGAACTACCGCCTCTCTGGCAAGGAACGGGAACAACTCGGTTTACGTCGACGAGCGCCGTTGAACATCCAGAGCGATCCTGGATCTGCGAATGTTACTTTCGGCCCCGTTAATACCGGTACTGATAGCGCAACCCCACATTGACAGACTACCAATAGCATACACACTTCTCTATGGAATGTAGAGGGTTTAAAGTATCTCAACGAGAATCTCACAAACGACGAACTATATGGCAACTTCGACGTTCTGCTGCTAACGGAGACGCTGTACCCTGACACTCAGTTTGACTGTCCCGGATACTACCCATTCATTCAGCCCGCCGCACAAGCAGCCCGTGGTCGGCCGACCGGGGGGCTAATGATTCTATGCAAACCCCAACTTAACCCTTCTCTCATAGTACAAACTGTAGATTATATAGTTATAAAAACAATATCTGCATACTTCATTGTTGCATACTTCCACCCTGATTTAGCTGTAGCCGACATATTACTGGTAATTACTGACGCACTCACTTACACTACAACAGACTTAACTATAATCCTGGGGGGTGACTTTAACTGTAGACTCGACTCTGGTTCACGTGGTTCTGATCTGTCACATAACCTACTCAACCTTGGACTTATCTGTACGACATCAGACAGCACTCCTACATATATATCCCCTCAAGGGGATAGCGTGATCGATTTATTATTTATTAAATACCCTGGTGTTGTCCCAACTAACATCCCATGCACAACCACAATAAATAATCCAATCAGGAAACATCAACGCACAATATTATCTATTGACTTGCTAACCCCACCAGTAGATTCACATGGCAGGACCCCTCGTTTAAGTAGGAAAATAGATACAAATAAACTCCAGCAACACCACAACGTATTACAGCTAGGAGGACTGTTAGAAACAAACGCGCCTGACATCGATACCGCTACTACACTATTAACGGAGTTAATTACGGACTCGACCTTACCTAAACGCATCCATACCGAACCATCTAAACCTTGGTTCGACTCAGACTGCACTCAATTAAAACACAAACTTACCCTCGCAATGACTAATCGCAAAAGCTCTGAGGCATCGAATTTACACTTCTGGAATACACGCCGTCAATATAAGCGTCTCATCAAATCGAAAAAGAAAACATATGACGAACAACAACTACTGAAACGCATTGACAACGCCGAGATAAAACCATGGACTTTACTCAAGGAGAGGAAACCGTCTATTGCCCCAATTGACTCTGATAGATTGGAATTACACTTTAGGAAAATAGTAGGCTCTCCAAATAACATTAACAACAGCCCCGATACTCCCACAGTAACCACCGAGGAACGCAACTCTGTTGACTGGTACAACGCTCCTATCACTGAGGAAGAAGTCGCACAAACTATACAGTCATCCACAAATAACAAAGCATGCGGCTCTGACAACATTTACTACGAGCATCTTAAACAAACGCTACCATACATACTAGTACTAATTACATTGATATATAACCTGTGTCTCAACGTAGGACGAATACCGACCGTGTGGAAAGGAAGTATAATTAATATATTATATAAGGGCAAAGGCTCCATAACAAACCCAGACAACTACCGTGGCATCGCCCTACTCTCTGTTTTACTGAAGACACTAACATCGATTATAAACAAACGAATTCGTACATTCCTCTCACATCTACTCCCTGACGAACAGTATGGATTCGTAACTGGAAAATCAACCATCCAAGCAATCGAGAAGTTACTCCTAGACATTCACTCTGCTTTACTCTCTGACAATGTAGGCGACCGCCATATCTACGCTGCTTTCATTGACTTCAGTAAAGCCTTCGATATGGTCTGTCGTGTACAGCTTCTATACAAACTTTACCACTTTGGAGTAAAGGGCAAACTCTATGACATAATACGGGATTTACTCGGCAACAACATTCGCATTTATGACGGGCTCAGACTATCTAACATTATACGCCAATTACGGGGGGTTTTACAAGGGGACTGCCTATCACCTACATTATTTATTATTTTTATAGCCGATCTCGCATACCTCTTACGACGAACAATATCTTTACTTAGGTTTGTATTCTATGCTGACGATCTCGTACTGTACTCAAACAACCGTGAACATGTCCAACTTGGTTTAAATATCTTACATGACTGGTGCACTTCAAACGGCATGGTAGTTAACTTAACAAAAACTAAAATAATAAAATTCAGACGATCGGGTAGACTAGCTCTTACAGACACATTCACATACGGAAACGAAAACATCAAAATAGTAAATCAATATGAGTACTTAGGAGTAATTCTACAACCAACACTCTGCTTTACGAACCACATTAAGTCTAAAAAGGAAAAAGCTTTCAAACTCATCGGTTCATTCAATATGTTACCCTTACTTTCGGTAGAAACAGGCCTTAAAATATTCAACGTAAAAATAGCACCCATTATAGAATATGCCCTCCCAGTTTTCGCAAAATTTCTAAAAGTAAAGCACCTAAAGGAACTTGACAAAATCAAAGCTACATTTATTAAACGTCTGTTAGGTCTACATATTTCGACATCCACCACATTGGCACTAAAACTTGTAAATGAACCAACACTAGTAGAATCTATTATAGAAAAACATCCTAACATATTCGACAACGAAATCCAATCCCAATACAGACAGCACAGGCTCGAACGCATTAACAACTTTAACATAGAACAATACATTCTCGGTCCTGCCTTCACTTCCAATACCTGGAAGCTTCCTGGTCAGAAAAACCGTCACATCACTACTAGAACTACAGCACACGGCTTTCACCATAAATTGTGTCTTAACAACAAGCCATTCCACGAACTAACACCGGACTGCCAATGCAAATACTGCCACAACTCCTGTGCCTTTCGATATCACGTCCTTGACTGCCCCAACGTCCCCTCGCTCTCTCAGCTTGCCTCATAGACCGCCCCACTCACACACTACATACATAATCCAAATTACTGTCACCCATCAAAAACGGTACACAACCAAACACTGACACACACCAAAATTAACGGCTACACTCACACTCACAGCTACAACCTACATCAACTTACTACAGTAGGTTTATTAATTATATTGTTATATATTCCCGGTATGTATACTGTACTTACTGTTTCAATTACTGTGTCCCCGTTACGTACGTGTATTATTTCTGCATAGTGTATACTCACGGTTACTGTTACTTACTGTTTAACTCTTACTGTTTCTTATGTTTAATTTACCCCGAGTGGGGGTGTATTGTATATTATAATTAAAAAAA
>JAUCBJ010001517.1:0-25819 GCA_032718475.1 Nemertoderma westbladi | reverse complement strand
AATAATGACATAATTAAACAATCAACCACAATTAAATATTTAGGCATCATCATAGATAACAGATTATCATGGAAGGACCAAATAAAAACTACTACATCTAAAATGGCAGCGGCCACATCCACAATACGCCAAATAAAAGGACAATTGCCAATCTCTACGAAATTAATGTTATACAAAGCTCTAGTCATGCCGTACCATAACTACTGTAGTATCTTAACAGCGACATATAATAATGCTCACGGATATAAGGAACTACTGTACAAAATGGATAAGATTCAAAATTACGCACTTAGGCTAATCTATAACAAAAAAATACGAGAAACTTCAGGAACAGAACTAAGACAATTAGCTAGGATCCCGCACCTTAACGCACTGAGAGAATACCACGCAATACAATATTTCTATAAATACATGTTCAACATTATCCCAGCATTTAAATCATTAAAACTCCCGTTCATCAATCAAATATCACTATCTAATAGGCAAATAAATCCACGAACTAAAAAAATAAAAGTTCCAAAAACAACAAACAGATTTGGTCACAACTCTTTTATTGTCACATGCATAAAATCATGGAACAATTTACCTAATAACATTCGTAAATTTGCACTCAATAATAATTTTTTATCACTATTGGAAAATTACTACATAACACAATATGAAAGAAAAGCAGTAACATAATCACTTAACTATACATTATTATAAAAGTCAGGCTATAAAAGAAGGGAAGGGGGGGGGGGGGGTGGGGTGGGGGGGGGGGGGGCAAGTATGTAAGGTGCTTGTAATTTTTCGTGTTATTTTATCTATACTGTGTATTGATATTTAAGTATGGAGTACGTGGATATTGGTTTTATTTATGCATGGTATGTGTGGGGTGTGCGGAAGTGCATGTTTATGCATGGGATGGGCATGATAATACGGGTTGATAATGCGATAGTACGTTAATAGTTTATGTATGGCTGAGCCTGGCCCATGCACGTAGTTTTATTTAACCATACACCTTTAGTTAACTAAGTACGGTTGTAATGTGTACAGTAAATATCTTATTCTATTGTTTAGTGTCGTATTATTTACAAATTATATTGTGTCAACACGTACATAGAAGATGGACCAAGTCCATCCAGCCCGCTGACTTTGACCTTTTAAACTATCAGTTTAATGTGTAACTTCGGTGCCATTTCACTGCCTTTAGTCCAGCATGCTGGCTAAAGTTTTAAGGTTAATATAATATAATTGAATTGAATTGTGTTGTCACACTATTTACCGTGTTATATTTCATTACAATTGTCGTAGTCAACTATCGAATAGGATCAGCTAAGATTCCCGCATTCATTTACGACGTCAGTAAT
The DNA here is from genome assembly GCA_032718475.1 of Nemertoderma westbladi. Classification (NCBI taxonomy): domain Eukaryota; kingdom Metazoa; phylum Xenacoelomorpha; order Nemertodermatida; family Nemertodermatidae; genus Nemertoderma; species Nemertoderma westbladi. The sequence continues at coordinate 24,470 of JAUCBJ010001517.1, read as the reverse complement.
CTTCCTTCCCCCGCTCGCAAGGTCCTTGTTGTGGGTTACATGTTCACTGGTTCATCCTTTATGGGTGAAGTGTTTAACCAACACCCCAAAGTGTTCTACATTTTCGAACCTTTATCTTTTATTCAGAATCATTTGAAACGCTACAAAAATGACGATGCTATTTCGCAGTTCAATGCGACGTGCAATGGACAGATAAACTGTTTGAGAGGAGCCCATATCCCTAGCGGAGCCATACTTCCTGCCTTGCAAACAATACTCAACTGCAATTAGCCAAGATTCTTTACCTTATTTGACATGGGTCTATTCTCCAAGGTGGTGATGGACAAGGTCGGCATTTGTAGTGAACTTATCGGGTATAATAATTGCACTGAGACTGTCCTGGATCGACTCGCTCACATTGCGAGAATCTGTAAAACTTACGAAATTGTAGCGGCGAAAACAGTTCGTGTCGATAGTTTGGAGGAGATTAGGGAGTTCATAGAAACGGATGACACCGCAGTGATTGTTCTTTCGAGAGATCCTAGAGGTAGAGCCGCTTCTGTTTCGTCTAGAATCCCAGCCGCCAAGGTTACTAATAATCGCGAAGCGATTAACCACGACACTATGGGTTACTGTCGGTGGTTGGGAGGTATGGTGAGACGGATTAACTCCTATAGACGCCCGGTTCTGTTTGTCCGATACGAGGATTTGTGTATCAACCCCAACGCCACTTACAAACGTATTGTTGACTTCACTGGAATTTCTGCCGACGAAAACGTATTTAAATTTCTCGTGAATAATTCCTTCTACCAAAAGTATCAAAATCTGATACTTCAGAATAAGAAAGTGATTGGCGCCCGTCAGCCTGCCGAGATCGCTCTGTCATGGAAACAGAAAATGGAACGGGATGTTAGTGACTCTATTTACGATATGTGTAATTCGGTTGTCGATTTGGAGTCTTTGGATTACCTAAGAGAGTACTAAGGAATCACATTATACTTGCCACTCGCATTATACTTGCATTATATCGCATTATACTAACATACAGGACTTTTTTGGTAAAATAAAATTAAAGATAGGAGTTCGGGGTCTTCTATTCGCGAGGGAATTTCCAATATTAAATGTCGAAATTTGAAAGAATTAGACCGACTTCCCGACTCATTCTTCGCCCTTTGTAGTAAAGTAAGGTGCCGATGCGATGGGGACGAGATCATAACTGTTACAAAAGCTGTAAATATATAGCAAGTTGGTTGAATACATATGTTTTTGTAATTGCGTGGTGTTTGTTCCGGTAATCGCCAAACATTACACGTTCGTGGGGCCTTCGCGCAGCACGAGACTCGGCTAACTCGAGAACGATTAACCCGAGAAAGCTGTAATCCGATTACTTGTTTGCTCTACTTCGTTAGCTAGTAGACCCACACAGTATACCCACACAGTAGACCCAGACAGTAGACCCACAGTAGACCCACACAGTAGACCCACACAGTAGACCCAGACAGTAGACCCACAGTAGACCCACACAGTAGACCCACACAGTAGACCCACACAATAGACCCACACAGTAGACCACACAGTAGACCCACACAGTAGACCCAGACAGTAGACCCACAGTAGACCCATACAGTAGACCCACACAGTAGACCCACACAGTAGACCCACACAGTATACCCACACAGTATACCCACACAGTATACCCACACAGTATACCCACACAGTAGACCCAGACAGTAGACCCACACAGTAGACCCACACAGTAGACCCACACAGTAGACCCACACAGTAGACCCACACAGTAGACCCACACAATAGACCCACACAGTAGACCACACAGTATACCCACACAGTAGACCCAGACAGTAGACCCACAGTAGACCCATACAGTAGACCCACACAGTAGACCCACACAGTAGACCCACACAGTAGACCCACACAGTAGACCCACACAGTAGACCCACACAGTAGACCCACACAGTAGACCCACACAGTAGACCCACACAGTAGACCCACACAATAGACCCACACAGTAGACCACACAGTAGACCCACACAGTATACCCACACAGTAGACCCAGACAGTAGACCCACAGTAGACCCACACAGTAGACCCACACAGTAGACCCACACAGTAGACCCACACAATAGACCCACACAGTAGACCCAGACAGTAGACCCACACAGTATACCCACACAGTAGACGCACACAGTAGACCCACACAGTAGACCCGAACAATAGACCCACACAGTAGACCCACAGTAGACCCACACAGTAGACCCACAGTAGACCCACACAGTAGACCCACACAGTAGACCCACACAGTAGACCCACACAGTAGACCCAGACAGTAGACCCAAACAGTAGACCCACACAGTAGACCCACACAGTAGACCCACACAATAGACCCGCACAATAGACCCACACAGTAGACCCAGACAGTAGACCCAGACAGTAGACCCACACAGTAGACCCAGACAGTAGACCCACACAGTAGACCCACACAGTAGACCCACACAGTAGACCCACACAGTATACCCACACAGTAGACCCAAACAGTAGACCCACACAGTAGACCCACACAGTAGACCCGCACAGTAGACCCACAAAGTAGACCCACACAGTAGACCCACACAGTAGACCAACACAGTAGACCCACACAGTAGACCCGCACAATAGACCCACACAGTAGACCCAGACAGTAGACCCAGACAGTAGACCCACACAGTAGACCCAGACAGTAGACCCACACAGTAGACCCACACAGTAGACCCACACAGTAGACCCACACAGTAGACCCACACAGTAGACCCACACAGTAGACCCACACAGTAGACCCACACAGTAGACCCACACAGTATACCCACACAGTAGACCCACACAGTAGACCCGCACAGTAGACCCACACAGTAGGCAGACACAGTAGACCCACACAGTAGACCCAGACAGTAGACCCACACAGTAGACCCACACAGTAGACCCACACAGTAGACCCACACAGTAGACCCACACAGTAGACCCAGACAGTAGACCCAGACAGTAGACCCGCACAGTAGACCCACACAGTAGACCCACACAGTAGACCCAGACAGTAGACCCATACAGTAGACCCGCACAGTAGACCCGCACAGTAGACCCACACAGTATACCCACACAGTAGACCCAGACAGTAGACCCACACAGTAGACCCACACAGTAGACCCACACAGTAGACCCACACAGTAGATCCACTCCACACAGTAGATCCACTCCACACAGAAGACCCACACAGTATACCCACACAGTAGACCCGCACAGTAGACCCACACAGTAGACCCACACAGTAGACCCACACAGTAGACCCACACAGTAGACCCACACAGTAGACCCACACAGTAGACCCACACAGTAGACCCACACAGTAGATCCACTCCACACAGTAGACCACTCCACACAGTAGACCCACACAGTAGACCCACACAGTAGACCCACACAGTAGACCCACACAGTAGACCCACACAGTAGACCCACACAGTAGACCCACACAGTAGACCCACACAGTAGACCCACACAGTAGACCCACACAGTAGACCCACACAGTAGACCCACACAGTAGACCCACACAGTAGACCCACACAGTAGACCCACACAGTAGACCCACACAGTAGACCCACACAGTAGACCCACACAGTAGACCCACACAGTAGACCCACACAGTAGACCCACACAGTAGACCCACACAGTAGACCCACACAGTAGACCCACACAGTAGACCCACACAGTAGACCCACACAGTAGACCCACACAGTAGACCCACACAGTAGACCCACACAGTAGACCCACACAGTAGACCCACACAGTAGACCCACACAGTAGACCCACACAGTAGACCCACACAGTAGACCCACACAGTAGACCCACACAGTAGACCCACACAGTAGACCCACACAGTAGACCCACACAGTAGACCCACACAGTAGACCCACACAGTAGACCCACACAGTAGACCCACACAGTAGACCCACACAGTAGACCCACACAGTAGACCCACACAGTAGACCCACACAGTAGACCCACACAGTAGACCCACACAGTAGACCCACACAGTAGACCCACACAGTAGACCCACACAGTAGACCCACACAGTAGACCCACACAGTAGACCCACACAGTAGACCCACACAGTAGACCCACACAGTAGACCCACACAGTAGACCCACACAGTAGACCCACACAGTAGACCCACACAGTAGACCCACACAGTAGACCCACACAGTAGACCCACACAGTAGACCCACACAGTAGACCCACACAGTAGACCCACACAGTAGACCCACACAGTAGACCCACACAGTAGACCCACACAGTAGACCCACACAGTAGACCCACACAGTAGACCCACACAGTAGACCCACACAGTAGACCCACACAGTAGACCCACACAGTAGACCCACACAGTAGACCCACACAGTAGACCCACACAGTAGACCCACACAGTAGACCCACACAGTAGACCCACACAGTAGACCCACACAGTAGACCCACACAGTAGACCCACACAGTAGACCCACACAGTAGACCCACACAGTAGACCCACACAGTAGACCCACACAGTAGACCCACACAGTAGACCCACACAGTAGACCCACACAGTAGACCCACACAGTAGACCCACACAGTAGACCCACACAGTAGACCCACACAGTAGACCCACACAGTAGACCCACACAGTAGACCCACACAGTAGACCCACACAGTAGACCCACACAGTAGACCCACACAGTAGACCCACACAGTAGACCCACACAGTAGACCCACACAGTAGACCCACACAGTAGACCCACACAGTAGACCCACACAGTAGACCCACACAGTAGACCCACACAGTAGACCCACACAGTAGACCCACACAGTAGACCCACAGTAGACCCACACAGTAGACCCACACAGTAGACCCACACAGTAGACCCACACAGTAGACCCACACAGTAGACCCACACAGTAGACCCACACAGTAGACCCACACAGTAGACCCACACAGTAGACCCACACAGTAGACCCACACAGTAGACCCACACAGTAGACCCACACAGTAGACCCACACAGTAGACCCACACAGTAGACCCACACAGTAGACCCACACAGTAGACCCACACAGTAGACCCACACAGTAGACCCACACAGTAGACCCACACAGTAGACCCAGACAGTAGACCCACACAGTAGACCCACACAGTAGACCCACACAGTAGACCCACACAGTAGACCCACACAGTAGACCCACACAGTAGACCCACACAGTAGACCCACACAGTAGACCCAGACAGTAGACCCACACAGTAGACCCACACAGTAGACCCACACAGTAGACCCACACAGTAGACCCACACAGTAGACCCACACAGTAGACCCACACAGTAGACCCACACAGTAGACCCACACAGTATACCCACACAGTAGACCCACACAGTAGACCCACACAGTAGACCCACACAGTAGACCCACACAGTAGACCCACACAGTAGACCCACACAGTAGACCCACACAGTAGACCCACACAGTAGACCCACACAGTAGACCCACACAGTAGACCCACACAGTAGACCCACACAGTAGACCCACACAGTAGACCCACACAGTAGACCCAGACAGTAGACCCACACAGTAGACCCGCACAGTAGACCCACACAGTAGACCCACACAGTAGACCCACACAGTAGACCCACACAGTAGACCCACACAGTAGACCCACACAGTAGACCCACACAGTAGACCCACACAGTAGACCCACACAGTAGACCCACACAGTAGACCCACACAGTAGACCCACACAGTAGACCCACACAGTAGACCCACACAGTAGACCCACACAGTAGACCCACACAGTAGACCCACACAGTAGACCCACACAGTAGACCCACACAGTAGACCCACACAGTAGACCCACACAGTAGACCCACACAGTAGACCCACACAGTAGACCCACACAGTAGACCCACACAGTAGACCCACACAGTAGACCCACACAGTAGACCCACACAGTAGACCCACACAGTAGACCCACACAGTAGACCCACACAGTAGACCCACACAGTAGACCCACACAGTAGACCCACACAGTAGACCCACACAGTAGATCCACTCCACACAGTAGATCCACTCCACACAGAAGACCCACACAGTATACCCACACAGTAGACCCACACAGTAGACCCACACAGTATACCCACACAGTAGACCCAGCACAGTAGACCCACACAGTAGACCCACACAGTAGACCCACACAGTAGACCCACACAGTAGACCCACACAGTAGACCCACACAGTAGACCCACACAGTAGACCCACACAGTAGACCCACACAGTAGACCCACACAGTAGACCCACACAGTAGACCCACACAGTAGACCCACACAGTAGACCCACACAGTAGACCCACACAGTAGACCCACACAGTAGACCCACACAGTAGACCCACACAGTAGACCCACACAGTAGACCCACACAGTAGACCCACACAGTAGACCCACACAGTAGACCCACACAGTAGACCCACACAGTAGACCCACACAGTAGACCCACACAGTAGACCCACACAGTAGACCCACACAGTAGACCCACACAGTAGACCCACACAGTAGACCCACACAGTAGACCCACACAGTAGACCCACACAGTAGACCCACACAGTAGACCCACACAGTAGACCCACACAGTAGACCCACACAGTAGACCCACACAGTAGACCCACACAGTAGACCCACACAGTAGACCCACACAGTAGACCCACACAGTAGACCCACACAGTAGACCCACACAGTAGACCCACACAGTAGACCCACACAGTAGACCCACACAGTAGACCCACACAGTAGACCCACACAGTAGACCCACACAGTAGACCCACACAGTAGACCCACACAGTAGACCCACACAGTAGACCCACACAGTAGACCCACACAGTAGACCCACACAGTAGACCCACACAGTAGACCCACACAGTAGACCCAGACAGTAGACCCACACAGTAGACCCACACAGTAGATCCACTCCACACAGTAGATCCACTCCACACAGTAGATCCACTCCACACAGTAGACCCACACAGTAGACCCACACAGTAGACCCACACAGTAGACCCACACAGTAGACCCACACAGTAGACCCACACAGTAGACCCACACAGTAGACCCCCACAATAGACCCACACAGTAGACCCACACAGTAGACCCACACAGTAGACCCACACAGTAGACCCACACAGTAGACCCACACAGTAGACCCGCACAATAGACCCAGACAGTAGACCCACACAGTAGACCCACACAGAGACCCGCACAATAGACCCACACAGTAGACCCACACAGTAGACCCACACAGTAGACCCGCACAGTAGACCCACTTTCATGTCCAAATTCAATTATAGACAACCAAGAATCCAACATTATTTTGTGTCGCGTTTCGGTCTGACGGTAATGGTATGCCAAAAGGAATTTGCACTCCCCTTTCTAAAGGGAGAGTTAAGGGTCCGTGCACAAATGATGTCGCGGTCGAGGGGGTGCAATTTTGTGACATGGAGGAGTAGCTATACTTGTGACGTCACAATAGCACTTTGGTGAACAAATAAAATACATTTAACAAATACAAAACTTATTACAATAAAATATATTATTTCTATAATAAGAAGTATTAATTCGAACGATCTTTGTCTTTTTTTCGCATCTTCGTGCTTAACTCATATTTATTTAATATCCATTTTATGTTTTAAAATCCTCCAGAACTAATAGAACAATATTATTTTATAACATAATATTTATAATACTAATACTGATATAAATATATGTTATAATAAAATATTATTAAATATTCCGGTACCAGAACTAGTATTAACATAATAATTTCAAATTTAAGATTTTTTTATTAACTATACTGTCTATCTTTGTGACGTGACGTTCAAGGGGGAGGGGGGGGGGGGTTACAAAATTCGAGACAGATTGTGACATAGGGGTCGTAAATCGTCAAAAATAGCGTGACATCATTTTTGTGAGGCCCCTAATCGTAAAATATATAGAGGCAATATAAAAGCAGTGAGTAAATTCGCTAGAAAACGGTTAATACGCAGATTCCATGGAGTAACGATTTGTGTATCATAAGCCTCGCCTACTGCACTGACAAGGGTCGCATCACCGGCCTTACCGGCCTTATTAAACAACAAACCAGGAATTTAATAAACAGATAATAATAATATATTGCAAAAAAATAAGAGAACAATAAAAAAACAATTACTAGCATAGCACAAAGAAAGTTTAAGTTCCTTAGTCAAAGGTGATTAATATAAATTATAATAATATACATATAATATATATTGATATAAACTAGATATTGGATCAATGATAGATGCGACTGGATAACTTGGAAAATTCATTAAATATTTTAACATAAATTATACATAACTTATAATGATAATAAAACATGATGAGATAGGAACTTCAAATAGATTCTAGAGAGTTCGCCAGAATTTAACAAATATTTTATTTATAATATATCTTATTTCATATCTCTTCCCACTTCCTGTTAAAAAAAATATATTCTTAAAACACAAAAATAATCCGGTACTGAAATAAATATTAAATGTATAAACATTAACAAAACAATATACAGAAATTATTGTGATTTTTTGAGTACCAAACTATTTGACGATTGTAACAATATCTCCACGACTTTCTATAAAGTCGAACAACTCATTGACACCGCAAGCGAACTTACAGCAAATCTGATCTGTGTTGTGCAAGCCGTCCATGTAACACACAACCTCCCGGGGTATGTTGCTGTGTGTGTCGACATCTTGGGGTAGTGGACTGCCCGGGACTGGAGTGGAGTGTGCGGGACTGCGCGAGACACCGTCGAATAGTACCGGACTGTGTGGTACAATCTCCGACAATACAGGACTGTCTGTGGACTCCGGAATATAGACAGGGAAAACATATAACCGACGTATTAAGGAGTTAATGACCCCGAAATGGACCAGCCGACGAATGTCCACGAATTTACAATATTCCGGGTGTCTGGTGAGAAGGTCCCTGACGCGAGTTCCGTGTCGGAACAGCGAATACAACCGGTAGACGCTGTCGATCCCAGGGAGTTTAACATCGGATGCTGCCACGAACTCGAGACAAGATCGTTCGAATTGTTTCTCCTCAATTAATCTATGTAACTTCCGTGTTCCCGCGTACATATTCGAGTATTGGAACGCCGATATGATTTGAATTACTCCGTAAAACAATAGGTTTTGAATTAGACCTTTAAGAAGATTTACATCAACACTGGATAAACTCGATATTCTTAGAATGGAATTGTATCCGTCAATAAAAGCGATTACTTTATGCAGCGTTCTGTCGTTTGTGCTCTCAGCAAACTCATCTTTATCCACTATAAACACAGGCACCTCCCACTCTTCCACTAACGGAGGGTCTTTCAGTAAAGGCAACATTTTAAGATTGATTGTCACGGATTCTGTTACAGGTACGTAACATGATTCCTGGTCCCCCAGCTGACAAAACATTCTTTAAGTAGATTGGGTACACTGGGTAGGCCTAGTTTTTCTTTTCTTTTTGAGAGATACCCGTATTCCAGTTCCAACGTTCGGAAATACCACGCCAGTTTCCTACAGATGGGCTCGCACTTCGAGCTGAGACCCTCAACTCTGCAAACCATCACAATGTTGAATATTAAAAAATTCCGTTGGTATTTTTGATCCTCGATGTAGACGGGGCATGATAGATACTTTGACCCATCCGTCTCAAAGGCAATAAATCGATCTTGTAATTCCTGTTTAGGAATTATGTAGCTGGATATTATGTCGAATTTCTCTTTACTTACGAAATTGTCCGGATATTGGAACGCTATTTTTGGCCCTTTTTGACTTTCGAATTCGCATACCATCAAGCACTGTAAATTATCTTTAGTTTTCATGCTTGTCACTAGAGCTGTGCTAGACTGTTTTTGTTGTTGACGCACTTCAGTTTGCCAGCTTAAATATAGGCAGATAGGTATCGATAGGATAGGATAGGATCTACAGCCCTACCCTAATGTTATTGTTTTTATCAACAATTCGAACTCCCAAACGACTGCTGGACTGTGTAGTGTATGGCGATGCCACAAGCTTGCGATTACAGGATTAGCCGATGTGCAGATGTGGTCCAACTAAATGAGAATGTATGAGTTGGCTTCGATCTGTCGATGTGTCAGTGTGTTGCTGAATTGTGTCCAGTATTACCATACATATTTCCTCATGATGATACTGGCACTGGGATACTGGCCTACTCACAGCTGTACTTCCACAGAGTGACCGATACCAGATACAACTGTACAACACTGCAACACCCATGCCAGTACAGCAGTATGCCAGTACAGCAGTATGCCACACAGCTACTAACAACTAACATCATTACCTACTGCAGTACTGACCTAGAGTACAGTCAGAAAGTACTGAGTAAAGGTAAATGTACGTTCACACACTGTAGTTAGTTAGCAAGATAATATTTATACACCATTATTTTGAGATATTAATCAAACCACCCCAACCACCCTACACAGAAGAATAGCAAAATCACATTAAAATATATTATGCACAGTAGTCTAAAAACGCAGTAATATAGATTGGCAGTAATGAGTAAAAGCGTACAAGTACAGCAAAAAGCACAGCAAAATATATTATGTACAGTATATTGTCTACAAATGCAGCAATACATTTGCAACATGGAGAATAACAAAAATCACATTAAAATATATTATATTATATACAGTAAATACTCTAAAAACACAGCAATACATGTTGCAACATTGTGGTGATGTTAAGAGTATAACATAGTAATAACGTACATTATTAATAATAGTTGATTAATAGTTGACACGAATATTGAATGCCAAGTAAAACTTTGTCTATTGATGAAATATTGAAAGAAAGGTGATAGAGACTGGCATCGTATTCAAATACAAACAAAACTAAATAAAATTATATTATTAAAGGTGGTGATTTGCATTCAAAAGAAATCATTCTGATTGATTAATATTCTGATTAAAATATACAAAACAATTTTTGAGAATATTTAAAACAAGCCCAATGGGCACATAGGAAAGCACTTAGCCAATTTTATTCGAAAAATCGACTTATTCGTTCAAAAAAGAAACCCCAGTACTATACTCTTCAGAGGAAACTGGAACTATTTAGTTACTGCCATTTAATACACCAATAATAGAACTAACCGCCAATGAAAAGCTATAAATATCACAAGTAGCTATAGGGCCATAATAGGTACCATAGGGCTTGCGCCCTATCATTACCTGTAACCGTAGGGCCTAATGTCACTGGAGGGCTTGTTGTGAATCAGAATCGGTAGTCCGAGGGCTAGTCTGGCACTGGGAGGTAACAGTAGGGCTCCATGCAAATAACTCTCTCTCGATGGTATGCGGGAAAGGGGGCTCGGCTGCGTCCTGGGGGGCGTGCGTCGGCGACTGCAGTTCGCGCTCCTTCGGTCCAACTCCCTCTGCCTTTTTAAACAATACTACTACTACGCTCTTTTAAACTATACTACTATACTACCCACTTTTTAAACAATACTACTACTACGTGCTTTTTAAACTGTACTACTACTACCCACTTTTTAAACAATACTACAACTACACACTTTTAAACTATACTACTACTACCCACTTTTTAAACAATACTACTACTACGCACTTTTAAACTATACTACTACTACCTACTTTTTAAACAATACTACTACTACAAACTTTTAAACTGTACTACTACTACCCACTTCTTAAACAATACTACTACTACGCACTTTTAAACTATACTACTACTACCTACTTTTTAAACAATACTACTACTACGCACTTTTAAACTATACTACTACTACCTACTTTTTAAACAATACTACTACTACGCACTTTTAAACTATACTACTACTACCCACTTTTTAAACAATACTACTACTACGAACTTTTAAACTATACTACTACTACCCACGTTTTAAACAATACTGAGCAAAAGGCGGGAAATTTAAACCATACAAGGGAATTAAATAATATAAAATAACCAAACTGATTTTGAAATTGTTTATGATACCGGTATGAGTTCCTGACTCTACTGTCCCACCCTTGTGTCGGCGTTGGCCAGCAAGATGGACGGCGATGCTTCTGCCCCAACAAATACTGGGCGTTTCCGTGCCGATCTCGACCCTCTTATGCACATCAGGGAGGCCCGCAGCAGCGCGAAGCTGAACTGCCTCCGCACCCAGCTCACGCACTCCGAGTAGCGCAGCTCGCGCCGGTCCGCCAGCTTTGAAGCGAGGTGCTTCACGAACAGCGTCGTGGAGGGAGATATTCCCCCCAACGCTGAGAATATCAGCGGGGTGAACGTGGCGTGCTCGACTTCCCGGATCCGTTCCACATATTTGTTGCGTTTCCGGGTTTCGAGGAATAGGTGGGCTGCGTCGACTTCCATTGCGGTGTTGGTCGGGGCGAGGGGGTTGAAGACGGATACATCTATGTACGTCTTTTGATATCGATTCCCCCAGAACCCGGAGACCGACACGTCCAACCGAGCTTGTTGGTCCACGGAAGTGGACGTGCGGGAGAACTGCTCGCCGGTGATTGGCTGCAGGTGCGGCTCGATGGCAACGTTATGAGCGACCTCGGTTAACGTTGTGGCGACGAAATCCCGGAGCTCGTTGTGCCTAATTGACGGGTAACCGCCGGTGGGACAAGACAAGATGTGGTTTGTTGAAAATCTTGTCCCACAGGCACAACGGGCTGGGAGCGACTCGGGCTGCCACCCATAACGCAGACACAATGCGTCGCGGAACTCCTCTTTAGTTAGGTGGGTATCATGGAGGGTTATGGGGCGCGCGTTGAGCCAGGCCGAGGCGCCAGGTTCCGCCACGAGCTCCGTCAACCTCCGTTGATTCTCAGGTAGGTCCGAACTAACCGACTCCACCTTCTCCTTCAGTGCCGGCACGGCCCTCGCCTTGATCCGGGTGGCGATGAACTTTTGCGCCTCCCTTATAGCGACCGGTTCCACGACCTCCGTAAACGGTTCGCAGATCCACCTGGAGTTGCCGTTTTCGATTCGTAAGTCCTCGGGAGTCGGGATCGCTAGCCCGCCGTGGCGAAATGGTAGCGAGAGCAGCCCGCGCTCCTCGGGAGTGATGACGGGGCGGTTGGTCAGGCCCTGGAGGAACTGGACGACGGACTCCTCGAGCTTCTCGAAGAAATCCATGGCCCCCGGGACAACCCTTGCGATGAACCTCCATCGAGCAATTAATCCGATAGCTAGGCCGGCGTAGGCACAGTGCGGGTCGATTGCTGCGACCTTGCTGAGTTGATGTAACTGGGCGACAAACTCGTCGACCTTCTTCCGGACGAACTCCTCCCGGTACTCAGCGTTCCCGATCACTCCACCGAGGAGATTGTTCCCAGCAGTCCCGATGGTAAAACATTCCTCGGGGAACATCCGCTTAGCTTCCTCCAGCAGATCCGGCTTTACGAGCAAGTGACACTTTGTGGGGTTGTAACCGTACAGCGGCCCTTGTTCCGCCAACAGGTCCCAGAACTTACGGAGCTCTACCAATGTTCCCGCCGCGTTCGCGTCATCGGCATACCACTTCTGAAGGACCTCCGACGCGTCGTCCAGCTCGCCGATCAGCGGCATCGATCCCATCGCGTACATCTGCATAGCAATGGGGTCGCCCTGGGTTGATCCTTCGGCCGATAATATGAACTCCCCAGAAATTTAAACAATACTACTACTATGCACTTTTAAACTATACTACTACAGTACTACCCACTTTTTAAACAATACTACTACTACCCACTTTTTAAACAATACTACTACTACGCACTTTTAAACTATACTACTACAGTACTACCCACTTTTTAAACAATACTACTACTACCCACTTTTTAAACAATACTACTACTACGAACTTTTAAACTGTACTACTACTACGACCCACTTTTTAAACAATATTACTACTGCTACGTGCTTTTTAAACTGTACTAGTACTACCCACTTTTTAAACAATACTACTACTTGTAGGACGCTTGTAGGAGTTGCGACCACAAGCAGTTTACCCCCGCAACTGAAAGATATGAGTATGAGAACCCTCCAGGAGAAATACCGGCTCGGTCGTCGCCCGGGTCAACAAGGACCGCGTCCCTCAGTGGTACACCAGGCTGGGGTCGATAAATTGGCTACTGGAACAGAAGACAGAGAAGAAAGAAGAACCAACCTGTTGAAATGTAAAAAGACACTAAAGATTGCTACAATGAACGCACGCACGCTGAAAGCACAGAGCAAACAGGGTGACATGGTCGCTCCGGCAATGGAATATAACATTGACATCATCTGCATCCAAGAACATCGGATTTGTCATGAAGACACTGTCATGAAGTACAATGACATTGGAAATGGATGGACGTTAGTACTTAGTAACAAGCTCAGCAGTAAGAAACTCGGCCAATGCATCAATTGGTGGAGTAGGAATTCTGCTAAGCCCATTTGCACTTAAGACCCTAAACAACATCGAATCTATAAATTCCAGGGTCATGATCGCAACATTTGATGGGAATCCCAAGACAACAGTTATATGTTGCTACAGTCCAACCAATGCATCAGAGCCAGAACAAGCAGTCAAGTTTTATGAAGAACTGACTGGACTTATTAAGGACATCCCGAAACACAATGTTAAAGTCATTGCTGGTGACCTGAATGCGCAAATTGGCCCAGAAGACATCAAGGTTTGCACCTATAACACCAGTTCTAACAGAAATAGGTACTTACTCTTAGACCTAATGGAAGAATGTGAATTGATACCAACAAACAACACATTGGAAAAGAGTAAGGGGAAGCTATGGACCTTTCAATACCCTAATGGAACCAAAGCACAACTAGATTACATCCTTATAAACAAAAAGTGGAGAAATAGCATGATCAACTGCGAGGCATACAGCTCGTTCAACCTAATTGGTTCGGACCACAGAATTGTGACTGCAGAGATCAGACTCAGTTTGAGAGCCAGCAAACCCAGGACAAGCAAGCAAATCAACTATGACTGGGAGAAACTCAGAACTGACAATGCTGTAAAGGATGCTTATACAGTAGAAGTTCAAAACCGCTTTGAAGCACTTCAGTCAATGGATGAAGACCAATCCACCGATTCAATATACCAGAATATAATAACAGCCCACAAGGAATCAGCTAAGAGGCATATTCCCCAGAAACCTAAACGAAAACAGTATGTGCCATGGCAAAACTCTGAGGTTACTTGTAAGAGAGAAGATCTTAAGATAGCCTACAAAGTTAAAACCGAACAACCAACAACCGAAAACATTAACAAGGTTGAGAAAGCTAAGGACGATCTTAAATTGGCCTACAACATCAGCCAGGAAAAGTACATACAGGATAAAACTGAAGCAATTACAACTGCTCACATACAGCAACAATCAAGACTTACCTGGCAAACTGTAAATGAGGTATCTGGTCGGAAAAGTTGTGCAAAGGGGCGCCTCAAAGCCGATAGTCCTGAAGAACGTGTTGGGAAGTGGAAAAATCACTTCAGCAACTTGCTTGGGCAGCCACCAAACATCGAGGTCAGCCCTACAAGGAAAATATATGACAAGACACTACCTATAGAAACAGGGGACTTCACACCTGCCGAACTCCAAAGAAGCATTAAAAGCATGTCCAATAATAAAGCGAGTGGATTAGATGAAATCCCAGCGGAGGTATGGAAAACCGGAGTGCTAAATAGACCATTATTGAATGTTTGCAACCGGATGTTAAAAGGGAAAAAGCCACCACCAATTTGGACTAAAGGTCAACTAAAGCCTCTCCCCAAGAAAGGAGACCTCGGCATACCAACAAACTATCGTGGGATCTGTCTGCTTGTGGTAGCTGCCAAAATATACAATAAAATGATTCTATATACTATTAGGCCTCACATAGAGAAACTACTACGTAAGAGCCAAAACGGATTTCGACCAAGTAGATCAACAATAGCTCAGATACTTGCACTACGGAGACTGATTGAAGGAATTAAGTCAAAGAATCTCCCCGCAGTCATGACTTTTGTGGACTTCAAGAAGGCATTCGACTCCATCCATAGAGGTAAAATGCTTGAAATCCTAAGAGCTTATGGAATACCAGAAGTAATTGTTGCGGGCATTGGATTGCTATATTGTGACACAGAAGCGCAGGTTCTCTCACCAGATGGTGAAACTGAGTTTTTCTCAATCCTGGCTGGCGTACTGCAAGGTGACACATTAGCACCATTACTATTTGTAATTGTGCTGGATTACGCAATGAGGACGGCCACAAAGGGTGAAGATCTGGGATTCACACTTCAAGAACGCAGAAGTAGTAGATATCCGGCAACTACAGTCACAGACACCAACTTTGCGGATGACATCGCCCTGCTCTCTAATACGCTAGCAGATGCACAGCTTCTACTAAATAAAGTGGAGAGGGCTGCTAAGGAGGGTGGATTGCATATAAATGCTACCAAGACCGAATTCATGACCTTTAATGTTGATGGAAACTTGACAACCATTGATAATAATCAACTAAGGCAGGTCGATGACTTCCAGTATCTTGGATCATGGATAGAGAGTAGCAAAAAGGACATAGAAGTTAGGAAAGCAAAGGCTTGGGTAGCTCTATCAAAAATGGATACCATCTGGAAATCAGATCTCTCCAGGCACCTGAAGACCAAGTTCTTTCGAGCCACAGTGGAAAGTGTATTTTTATACGGGGGTGAGACCTGGACACTGACTAAATCACTTGAACAACGAATTGATGGTTGCTACACAAGACTACTAAGGGCAGCCCTAAACATCAGCTGGAGACAACACATGACAAACGCCGAGCTTTATGGTACAATACCACCTGTATCAACCACCCTCCGTGAACGCAGATTAAGATTCAGTGGGCACTGCTGGCGAAGTAAAGACGAGGTCATACCAGATCTACTTCTCTGGCAACCAACTCATGGAAAGCGTAGTCGTGGACGACCTGCCATAACATATATAGATCAACTTGAAAGGGATACTGAACTTGGGAGAAACGAAATTGCGACAACTATGGAGAATCGGGAAGCCTGGAAGGATCTCATTTCCACTGTCCGAGTTCGCTCGACCTAGTAGTAGTAGTACTACTACCCACTTTTTAAACAATACTACTACTACGCACTTTTAAACTATACTACTACTACCCACTTTTTAAACAATACTACTACTACGCACTTTTAAACTATACTACTACTACCCACTTTTTAAACAATACTACTACTACGCACTTTTAAACTATACTACTACTACCCATTTTTTAAACAATACTACTACTACGCACTTTTAAACTGTACTACTACTACGCGCTTTTTAAAATATACTACTACTACTAGGTCGAGCGAACTCGGATAGTGGAAATGAGATCCTTCCAGGCTTCCCGATTCTCCATCGTTGTCGCAATTTCGTTTCTCCCAAGTTCAGTATCCCTTTCAAGTTGATCTATATATGTTATGGCCGGTCGTCCACGACTACGCTTTCCATCAGTTGGTTGCCAGATAAGTAGATCTCTTTACTTCGCCAGCAGTGCCCACTTAAACTTAATCTGAGTTCACGGAGGGTGGTTGATACAGGTGGTATTGTACCATAAAGCTCGGCGTTTGTCATGTGTTGTCTCCAGCTGATGTTTAGGACTGCCCTTAGTAGTCTATTTCCATGAAATAATTGTTAATAATTGTTTTTGGTGAGAGGGATATTCAATTGGGGGATGTGAATTGGTGCAACAAAAAAATATATTTGGTAGAAAATAATTTATTTTGGTGTTAAATCATCTAATAATGGGGTGGCATTCAATTAGTGGCGTTGACTAAATGCTAGAA
This sequence comes from Nemertoderma westbladi, assembly GCA_032718475.1. Classification (NCBI taxonomy): domain Eukaryota; kingdom Metazoa; phylum Xenacoelomorpha; order Nemertodermatida; family Nemertodermatidae; genus Nemertoderma; species Nemertoderma westbladi. Next base: position 6,573 of record JAUCBJ010001517.1, on the reverse strand, counting down.
TGCCATAAAGTGCCTTTCAGCCTTAAGGGAACTCTTAAGACCTACTGTTTAAGAGTTCATTATATGTCAGTATGCTGGTATGTGGTATAGCAGTATAGTGTTAAATTTGAATATTATCATTTTATTATTACGTAGTACTGTAGTACAGCTATATATACTGATATAATGGATCTTGTATCCGATATAATACCAGTACCTACTGTAATAAACATAAATAAATCAAATTGTTGCCTTTCTGCTGTTCTGCTTGTTTGTATGTAATTAATGGATACATGACCGAACGTAATCAGGATCGAATGTAACATAGTTATTTCGTATCGAACGTAACTGCAGTTATGTTACATTGGATCCTATAACTATGTTACATTCGATCTACAAATTACTAAGCTCGAATGTAACATTGCCATTTACAGATTTAAAGGAGCAGGTTACAGAGGCGTGTTGGGGGAACCAAAACAATAAACGAAAGTTAACAGATGTTACAAGATTATGCAGGTTACTTTTATTTAAATGCTGAAAGGAGCAGGTTACAGAGGCGTGTTGGGGGAACCAAAACAATAAACGAAAGTTAACAGATGTTACAAGATTATGCAGGTTACTTTTATTTAAATGCTGAAAGGAGCAGGTTACAGAGGCGTGTTGGGGGAACCAAAACAATAAACGAAAATTAACACATGTTACAAGAATATGCCAGGTTACTTAATTGGGTCTTGGGTCTTTGTTTTATACTCACCAAACTGTTTCTTCCTGTAAATAAACGAAGCATTTCATCGGTTAACTCCTGAACTCAAAACACAACTGAAATAAATGTATGTTACATTCGAGCTTAGTAATTTGTAGATCGAATGTAACATAGTTATAGGAACCAATGTAACATAATTGAGGTTACGTTCGATTCGTAAAAACTATGTTACATTCGATCCTGATTACGTTCGGTCTGTCACCCGTAATTAATTAGTTCTGTAGTTAGCTGCTCACGTCATTTTACATGTTTCCGCAGATTATTTTACTGTTTAGAGCACCGAGATATCGAATAAAAACCGCATTGTTTATCAAAACTGGCGAGGCTGTTGTCATATACCGTTCGAACGCCGCTGGAGCTGGACCTGGAATACCCAGTAAACAAAGCGAACTTACAACCTGTCAACATGGTTTTTTTTGGTTATAAAACGGTTGATGAAGGACAACGCGCCCTTATTACGTCGAATGTGAGTGGTCGATCTCGAATAGTAAATGGTCCTACTCGCATACATCTCTACCGCAGTCGGTTTGAGATAATGCTGAGATACCACGCGGCCCAAGGGGAATACCTAGAAGTGCTGAAACTAACTGGAGAAAAGATTGCCATGCCTGGACCTTGTTCTTTGTGAGTGCTATACCTATCAGCTTATACTAATGCTATGCTAAACTGTATGCATCTGTGTAGTGTGTAACTACTAACTGTGTGCTGGTGTGTGTGTACTGTAGGGTAGCTGTATCCATTGTTTGTTACAGGTCAGATATCAGTTCTGCTTCTGACAGTCTGACGTACCAAGTCCAGAAGTCCTACCTTGGCATTGGCAACCGCACAATCAGTGTGATACCATGCAGTCAAGCACAGCAGCAGTCACATTCTCATCTTCGCGTCCTGAATAAATAAGTCTTTGATAATTGTGAACGTCAAAACCGTGTGTCTCCACCTTTTTTAGCACATGTTACGTCAACGTTACATGTTACGATCCAAAACACAGTTTTGATCTTTTTATATATAAAATACATATAAAAATAACACAGTATCGAAACACAGTACCGGTAGTAGTGTTTAAACGGGATCCCGATCCCGTAAAACGGGATCGATCTAGAGTGATAACCCGGACCCGATCGTGATCCCGGAAATCCCGAATAGTCGGATCCCGTTTAAACACTAACCGGTAGTTCAGTTGGTTGAGCTGCAATCTATTGGTTTTAAGTCAAGGTCTACTAAATAACAGGTCATGCAGCGAGCGGATTGCTGAAATTAGCGTGGGCCGATCTTTTCCCTATTTATGGCACTTTTTTCATAATATTTCCTTAGAAACTTCTTATGTGCTACTTTGGTTAGGTGGATATGATGACTAGGATTCAAGGCAATGTAATAAAATGTATTTCTGGAATTTTTATCTTGTAGTTGCCAAGGTAACTGGGTGCAAAGTTCAAATTTCGAGCGCCTGTACTTCAAGACGACAATGTTCTTGACATTTGGATATGAGTAAAGGGAATAAAAGTCGATCAAAATATTTTCATTTCAATTTTTTTTCAATCCCGTTTCCATGGTGACGGGAATTACGATAATTTCCCATTATGACCGCCAGATAGAAATTGGGCTACTATTTACTACTTATATAATTTTCAACAAACATGCCTGGTGATTGACCTTTATTTCTAATAATTTCTAACCGAAATTTAATATTCTGGAATATCAAAATCATGCTATCACAGGTCTTGCTCTCTGATTGGACAGTTTAGTTTATTGGCAAATATTGACTTTTAGAAATATGATTCGCAATTGACGAATTATAAAATAAAATGTTTGCAATTTTAACTTATTATTTAGACTGACAAACCGAATAAAAATGGTGTTTTATAGAATTGGTAGACAATTTTTCAAATTTTTAATTATACTTATTTCCATGGCAACGGGAATGTAAACAAATTCAAATGTAAAATATTTTGATAGACTTTTATTTCCATCAATCACCTACCAAATCTCAAAGATAGAATCCATTGTCGCATTGAAATACAGGCGCGCAAAGTTTGAACTTTTTACCCGGTTACCTTGGCTACAAGGTTAAAATTCCAGAAATACATTTTATTACATTGCTATGAATCGTAGTCATCATATCCATCTAACAAAAGTAGCATATTAGAAGTTTCTAAGGAACTATTATGAAAAAGTGCCATATAGGGAAAAGATTGGCCCACACTAATTTCAGCAATCCGCTCGCTGCATGCATGACTTGTTATTTAGTACACCTTGTTTTAGGTTCAGACTAATACTTTTAAGACTATGTTAAGAGTTCATTATGTGCTAGTAGTGTTAAATTTGAATATTATCTTATTGCGTATGTACAATGGTCCGATATAATATACATAAATAAAATAAATTATTGCATTTCTGCTTGTTTGTATGTAAATAATTAGGTAGCACATTATTCAACATTTTACATATTTCCGCAGATTTTTTAACCGTTTAGAACACCGAGATATCCAACAAAAAGCTGCATTGTTTATCAATTCTGGCGAGGCTGTTGTCATATACCGTTCGAACGCCGCTGGAATACCCGGCAAACAAACCAAACTGCACGCAGCCGACGACGACGGAGAAAGCAACCCATTACTCGACGACAAGGGAGAACATATAGGCCTTAAGTTGAAGCAGAGAAGCGACTTGGACAAGGTAGAACGGATCGTACGGTACGGGCCTTCGTGCTACATAGCCCAACCTAATGAGTGGTTGCATCACTTCAAATGGCATGGGACCGACCCGTTAAATAAAACACGGAAAATATATGGAATTCTCAACTTCAAAATACTCAGGATTATTGCAGATCAAACTTATTATAACGTAAGTATTTGTAAATTCCTTCTTCATACTAAATTCGACAAAAAATAGACTCCAAATAGATGTTATAAACGTGGTCCTTTAAAGCCCGGTTTCCATGATGCAATATAGCCAGTAGCCTCGAGCTAGTAGCTACTGGGTCGTCGCCAATAACTAATAGCCACGGCCATTAGCTACTGGCCGCGAAGCTACTAGCTATTTGCGCGAGGAAAATAGCCTTCAACCAAGTCAGAGCCGTGGCTGCACGCTACTTGCCACGCCATATATTTTATATAGTGTATCTGTTCCATCATATTTTATCTACACAATCTGTGTGTGATACAACATTTTAATCAATAATATTCCCTTTTTAATTATCACTAGCAATAGCAAAGTATATTAATTTATTAACTTTAAATGTTCTACAACAATGTATCAATTTAGTTTTAAAAAAATTTGTCCTAGAACATATGTATATAGGTATATATATATATATATATTACAGAAAAACGAGCAAGTTTGTTGTTGCTGACTTCCGGTATATATAGCGGTAAGAAACAATCAAAATTCGAGTTCGATGAAGAAATAAAAAATTATAGATATTATCAGTCAAATTATATTAAATTATTAGGTTAACATTATGACAGTAAAAACGGTTTTATTAATAAATAAGGTAAAAATAATCAAATTAAATAATAATGAGTCAATGCATTTCGGATTACCTCTTCAGGACTATTATTAAATATTTGAGTTTGTAGAAATATATAAAGGTTGGGCCCTAGAAATATTGGTCGTAGGGGCCGTTGTTGTAACTAATGCCCCATGTCATTAGTCGATGCGGTTGATAACAATGGAGCAGTAGTGGTGGGCGGGGTGGTGGGGGGTATTCCCTTCTTTTGTTGTTGTTGTTGTATTATATCGGCCGTGGAGAGAGGCGAGTTTAATGTTGGGCGCAATAACCTCTGAAGGTGTGTCTCGTATGACTCCCTTATATCTGGGTTGCTACCGTAGCACTGGAATATTGGGGTTATATTGAATTTGCCCGACCCACACGAAGCAATATGTTTGCTGACTTTTAAGACGCGCAAATGCTGGGAGTTGATTTGCTGTCGGTGTAAAGCCGTGCGCGCTCTAAAATTGCAGGTTTGGCCTATGTAGAAATCACGGCACGTCATGCAAGTCAAAACATATACCACGTCCATACTGTCACATGTCATGTGCGACTTTATTATGAATGACTTGTTGTTCTTTAATGTTAGGCGTTTTCCTTCAATTTTGATTTTACATAGTTCGCAACGTAGTTTGTTACACTTTGTTACGCCGGCGAAATTGTTCCCGTTGTGTGGTTGTTGACGTAGGGTTTTCGAAATGTTCGGTGGTTGCCTGTAACAGAGTGTTAATCGTTGCTTGGATATTATCTTAGAAATATTAGAGTCTGTTTTCAGAATTTCATACGCTGGCTTGATGACGTCATGGAATTTGTTGTTTATGTTGGGATTAAAGGTAGTGATAAATGGTAAAATGTTTTTCTTTAGTTTCGGTTTGTCTTTTAGCATTTCACTGCGTTCTAATTTCAGGGCTTCAGTTATGGCTCTGTCAATTAGGGCCCTCGGGTAATCGCACTTTATGAGTTTGTTTTTTAGTTCAGAGAGTCTCTTTTTTTGCGTTTCTGGGTTAGACACTATCGTCATTATTCGCCTGGCAAGAGCCCCTTAACTATTATCAAACCAAACTCTTAAAACTCGGGTTAAAATATACTCCAACGCCTAAACCTAACCCATTCCCAATCAGGAAAGATTTCATCGATTTCAATCGGAGGGTTAATTCAAATATTTCGTATGCACATTTGAGGCAGAACCCCAACACGGAAACTCAGTCTCTAGTCTATGGTAAGTCAGTATCGACTCCCTCCCGGTCAAAAAACCGTACACTCAATAGTTTCACTGACTTGTTGCAAACCATAGAGGCGGACAGTGTGACCAACCCATCATATAACCTATCGACTGACTTACAAAAAGCCTTAGCCCAATTAAAGCAGAACAAAGACATCTATATTTGTAATGCAGACAAGGGCGGAGCTATTTGCATTTTATCATTAACAGATTATGAAAATTTAGTCAGCAAACACCTCAGTGATACCAATACTTATGAAACTGTATTGACTAATAATTCCACCGACACCACCAATGCCATTACTTCACTTTGTAGAAAATATAGGGACAATTTAACCGCACAGGAATTCCTCTACCTTACAAAACACAAACCCAGGAGTAGCACCATTCATGTTTTACCCAAGCTCCACAAGTCAAAAATTATATCGGAAAATTCCAAAAACGCACTTAATGGAGTCCTGGACATTACATTTCCCAATGATTTACCGTCAAGACCTATTATTTCCAACATAGACTCACCCACTAGCCGCTTATCACAACTAATAGATGAGATAATCAAACCCATTGTCGTTGCCACACCTAGCTATATAAGGGACACGAAGCACTTTATCAACTGTATTCCCAGTTCCCTTGGTCCAAACTTCACACTGACGACTTTCGACGTCACCTCTCTATTCACATCAATTCCACAGGATAAGGGACTTGAATCTATACAATTTTGGTTAAATGAAGTACCTGATTTAATCCCATCACGTTTCAGTAAAGCATTCATCATTGATGGCCTACGCATTGTGCTTCAACATAACTATTTCAATCACTCCAACACATTAAATGGCAATAACAAATTCTACCGTCAAAAGGAAGGTGGCGCTATGGGATCTAAATGTATACCTAACTACTCCAGCCTTTTTCTAGCCCACCAGGAATGGCGCGCTGCCAATATAATAAAGGATAGGTTTGGCGAAACATGTCATCAGTTCTTCATTAATTACTGGAGACGTTTCCTTGACGATTGCTTCATAGCTTGGCTAAATAGCCTGGATCTCAGCGTAAACGAACTTTTATCCATTCTTAACAACCTATGCCCTGGCATTTCCTTCACTATGGAATCGAGCCCCCACC